>JANRFK010006693.1:67680805-67700241 GCA_030068395.1 Apalone spinifera
TGCTTCATTAGCAATTTCAATGTGCCTAATCTACATCTCTCTGTCAACAGAGAGATCTAGTCTAGACACACCTCAGTGTTGGCAGTCAACCAGCCTTTTGGAAAAGTTCTCCTCAGACTTGAGTGCCATTGATTTGCTCTGGATTTACACCTGTGCGCCCCCGAGCACAGAAGCTGTTCCTTTCCATAGCTCACAAAATACGCACTTCCTCCTTGGAGGGGCACATTTTTCCTCAAACTGAAAATGAAAGCTGTTCAAACACCTAGATGGTCCTTAATTACTGTTTCAACTGTACTGGGTTAGAACTTCATCCTTCTTGCTCATCTTGGAAAGGTAGAATAAGAAATGCTACGATAACATGTAGTTTTGCAGTAATGGTCTACAATGCTTGAACTTTGTAAAGACTTTTCCAATTATGTTTGTAACTTACTAGTGTTTAGGGATATTTTTTGTTAAGGATACATCACATTCATTGTCTTCCTTGGATCTGTTTTCCACAAGAAGTCCAATATATAGAAAGAAGAGGGAGGAAATTAGGTGGCGGAGTTAATTAGATTAGTTTGTGCTGTAGTGAAGCCGGAAGATTCCATTAAATCCCATAATAGACCCTAATGAGGGCTTTATCATGCTTGTTAAACAGGCCATTTAGTTGTGTGAAGGAACCATTGAGTGTAATATAAAAACTGGTTAATAAAAAAAATCTTTTAATTGCATACATAGGCGCTGCAATATCAAAAGAATCCGGCTGAATGGAATAGCCTCAAACTAAAGGCAGTCAAAGCTTTGCAGCGCTTGTAACGGTGAACATGTAATGTGATTATGCCAATTAATTTTCCCTGACTGTCATAAAATTAATGTTCTGTGAATGATTTACACTGGAGAGCATTAATTATTGCAATCTATCAAGGTAGAAGTTGGAATTGCATTTATATTTTTTTATAAGAAGAGGGAAAGAAGGCATGCTCATTTCTGGGAAGTCTTCTTTACCCTTTGTTTAGGGTTTCGAGGAACAAATTGCTGGCTAGAATCATTGATTTGTGACCAGCATGTGTTTGGTTGTGGGCCAACTAACACACAAATTCTACCTTCCATCTTGGTTCCAAGGTAGATTTCTTGGTTCTCAGTGGATTTGAACCTCTGGTCTGTAGACTCCTGCCAGTCCACAAGCTCAGCCTATGGGGTCCATAAAGGTTGTCATTACCTCAGAACAAAAAGCAGCAGTCTGGGGGGGGATCTATCGAGAAAGAAAGCCTTTTTCGACAGATCCCTTATGCCTCCTGCTCAGTCCCAGGGGAGAAGGGTGGGACTGAAACTGAAAGACCCTCTCCTGGACGCGAGCTAGGATACATTCAGGCCCGCCAAGGGCAGGGGGTAGGGGAAGCAACCCCCCAGACCCAATGATACAAAAGGGCCAGGAGCTCCCGGCCGCGGAAGTCAGACCCCTGGGCCCTTTCAAGCGCTGCCAGCGTGTTGTGCCGTGTGCTCTGGGCAGCACTAGGAGCCATTTAGGGGAGGCACGGTGCTCTTCGGGCAGCACTGAGCAGCCCCGCCCCTTTGAATGGAGGCCCCGCCTCTTCCAGGAGCGTAGAACAGGCCCCTCCCCCACCATCTTGCCCGCTGTTGGCCCCGCTGGATGCATTGCCAGAGCAGCATATGGCAACTCCCGCTGACATCAGATGGAAAATGCTCTCCTGGGCTCTCAGGCTAAATTCTGAAACGTGCCCTATTAACAGCCGCATCAATGCACATTAGCTCCTGCTCACGGAAAAGACAGCAGCTGTTTTACACACAACTTGAATTGATCCCAGTTCAGAATCGGCCTGGCTGTTGAGCTGCCTTTCTTCCAAGCAGTTTTGGCCTCGGTAGTGAGAAACCTGCACTGTATTAACTGTTGGTCGGGGTCGGCGGGATGGGTTGATTTACGGTGTCTGATGTGCGAAGGGGGAGATGAATCATCAGCAGCTGTCAGAAGCAAACAGGCTGACACTTGATGGATTCTGACATAAACTGAGTCATCTCGCTTATAACCCTGACAGTCAGATTGAAGTGCCGTTGCGGTCATTTCACAGCAGGGACTGCATGGGCCGGAAGTGCCGCAAAAAGTCAAATGAAGGGCAGAACTTTTTCAGAATGATTTTATTTTTTTTGCAGGATCACAAAACAATGGAGCGGGCCAGCTGGTTTCCATCAGTCACACCCATGGAGCTGGGTTCGTTTACACCCACTGAAGTTCTAGCCGTAAAAATGTCGACGTGGAAATCCCACCAATCGACTGGACTCAGAGTAAAAATGGAAATGTCTGATCCTACTGGCGGCCCCACTTCTTGGTTAAGTCAGTTGCTTTAACAGCACTATCCCTGTTCTCCACAGCTAAGGTTCATGTCTGGTAGGACACAACCACAGCCACTGGCAGCAGCAGGGGGCCATGCCTGAGGTAATAAGATGCTCTAGCAATTAGCCCAGACTGCCTGCAGTATAGCTATGGGGAAGGTAAATCATGGAGCACATGACCTACGAGGAGAGCCTGGAGGATTTGGGCTTATTTAGCCTGCAGAAGAGAAGAGTGAGGCGGGATTTGAGAGCAGCCTTCAACTACCTGAAGGGGGGTTCCAAAAAGGATGGAGAGAGGCTGTTCATTGCTCCTCGTTCTGTCACCACTGAGGTCTCAAGTTGCAGTGGGGGAGGTCTAGGTTGGATATTAGGACAAACTAGTTCACTAGTAAACCGCATTTTTTGAGGACTACAGGATCTTTCAAAAAGAGGGTTTTTTCCGAAAGACCCCCGTCCAGACAGCGGTTTCACTTTTGAAATACCCGTTTTCAAAAAAATGTGCGGCTGCCATTATACAAATGAAGCGTAGCAAATTCAAATCCCGGCTTCATTTGCAATTTTGATCTATCTAATTTATATCCCTCTTTTGAAAGAGGGATGTAGTCTAGACATAGCACTGGGATGGGTTCCCTAGGAAGGGAGTGGAATCTCCGTCCCTAGAGGTGTTTAAGTCCTGGCTTGACAAAGCCCTGGCTGGGATGATTGAGTTGGGGCTGGTCCTGCCTTGGGCAGGGGGCTGGACTTGATGACTCCTGAGGTCTCTTCCAATGCTATGATTCTGTGATTCTACGACGATGGCTATTGCTGGACCAGAGGGCCTTGGCTGGCCAGATTCAGAAGCGCAGCTGCAGTGGGGCTGGCGGCAATGGGATCAGCACAGTGGGGAGCACATCCCCAGGTGGGGTGGGAAGCATGGCTGGGGCGGGAAGTGCAGGAGAACAGTCCCAGCCAGGACTGGGAGCAGAGCCCATTGGTGGGGGCTGGCACCTGGGAACAGGGCTGACAGCTGGGACGGGAGCTTTGGCCTTCCGGAAAACTCCGTGGTTCAGGTCCTGAGGATGCCGGACAAGGGAAGTCCCACCTGAATCTCCTATCTGGCCAAACAGCAGGGGGCAGAATATCCTTTGGGAAGTCATTGCCGTGCTGCATGGCTTCAGGAAATGTTCATATGCCAACAGGACTGGTCTTAGAGAAGAAAGCTCTCCTGAGCCCTGCCGGGCACAGAACTAACACAATTGTAGTGCTGCTAGTTGGTTTTTAACGTGCACATATTTAATAATTACTTGTGCACTGTCCCTGCCAGGGGCAATTGCCAATTGAAAACAGGCTAAAATGGCTTCATTAGGGTTCTTTGCTCTTATCCGATTTGTCTGCTTCTTTTAGAAATGCATGTAGAGATGGGCCCAAATTCCCCCACCGGAATAGCTTCTCTCCATCCTCTTTGGCACCCCCATTCAGGTAGTTGAAGGCTGCTCTCAAATCCCCCCTCGCTCTTCTCTTCTGCCGGACCACGGATGGTGCCAGACCAGAGAGTCCCGGAGTGTAGCGGTTCCATCTGTAGTTGACCCCCATTCTCAAGTTCGGCTTAAAACGTTGTCTTCCAACTTGTGTATGTTTAAGGAAACTGCAGAGAAATGAGCCATTGATTCACCTGTATCGTTTCTCTCCTGTTTTGTTTTGGTTTTCCCCAGCCAATTCTTGATATTAAAAGAGCTGCCTGATGCAATTCCAGGTAAGCTGGGGCTATTTTATTAAGGAGTGCAAACCGTTCAGTGGCTTAAGGGTTTTTGTGTGTAAACACTTGCCGCAATTGGTTTGATTACATTTGCTCCAGGATCGGTGGCACACAAGTCCCTGATTAGATTTTAGCTGTGCTGCCAATTCCAAAGAAGCTCTCGACCTAGTCATCCGAAATGGCTTTTGGGAAATCACGTTTCTTGTTCCTGGGGCTTCCACCCGGGGATGCGGGAATCAGGGCAGGCGAAGAGGGGTTATTGTGCCTCTTTGAAAAATTAGTGAGCAAGGATTCAGCCTTTCATAAATCCTTTGTTTAAACAGAAGACATTGGACAATGTACAATCGTCGTGCTGTCTGTTGTCTCTACTGTGCCACTTCTGTGCTGTAACTCAATGTTAGAGCTCTAAAAGACTCTAACTTGACTTGACACAACACACTAACAGCATAGCTCTTTGACTCATGCTGCAGCAGCGCATGCTTTTAGCTCCGGAGATTGCAGGCTCGGTGCGAAGCGTTGAGCAAGATGGCAGCTGTGACAGTTAGATCATACCACTTAAGCAGGAGAGTACTTAGATTGCACATCTGCGGGCAGCCTTGACGTAGGCTAGGCTAGTGCTTTTGAGGACATGGGCTTTCCCATCAGTGGGAAATGATGCTATTTGAACATTTTCTTTCATCCTAAAATGAGCCCGAAAGGTCAAAATAACCAAAAGGTTTGGAAACGCCAAAGCTGTGAAAAATTACAGCTTGGGCCTATCACAATGGAAAAGATTGGCATTTTCAATTGAAGCAAAACGTTTCAACGTGCCAACGTCCACAACATTTTTGAAAGGTCAATTTGAAACGTTTTGCTTTTCATTTTCCCACTGAAACACGGGAAAATGTCCTTGAAACGGACATTGTCCTGCTAGGAATGTTGATTTTGATAAAATCCTATATTTCAGCAAGAGAACTTTGGGATCAATCCATGTCAACCCATTGTCATGTTGGTGCTTGAGTAGGCGTCACTATTCCCTGAATCACCACAGCTCCAAACTACTGCTAGAGAAAGCACAATTTCCATCTCTCTTACATGGCCACGGCTCTGTTAGTTGGGAGAGCAAACGCTTTATAAAAACCAGACAATGTTGTAATGCAACAGGAACCTTATTCCAGCTCTTCAGACCTGCACCTTCCAAAATGTGTCAGTTTAGGCTCTACAAACTTGACATTTAGAATGGGTTACATATTTACAGTCTGCTCTGGATGTAAGCAAATACACTGCAAGCAATGAACACACTTTTATAGTGTAGTAACCCTGTGTGATTGAGCCATTTTTAGATGTCACTAAAATGAATACTGCGTCCAAAGGAGAATATAAATCGGCAGCTGTTACGCTTCTTTTTTCCAGCCTGCCCACTTGTGAATATTGAAGAGGCTAGTGTATTTTTCTCAAGAGGACCCTGAGTCTCCTGGCCAAATTGCAGGGAAGGTCATTGCGTTCCACCCACCTGAAATGTCTCTGCAGCTATCATTGATGAAATCCTTCTTCACTGTTGTATAAGGCTTGCTTGTGTGCCATGGAACAGCTGCCCTGATCCATGCCAGAGGTGGTGGCATTCCAGTGGTGGGCTGTGAGAAATGATCCCAACATAGAAACCGGGAAGTAATATTATTTCAGGCCTGAGTGAGGCCCATTGCCAGAACTACTAGCTCTCCCTTGGAATTACTTAATATGCTCACCCTCTGCAGCTCAGCATATCTGTCAGATCCCAGTGGACAGTCCGTTCCCTGCAGCAGCCTTCTGGGAGCTGCTCCAGAGCTCACTGACGTCAGTGCGAGCCATTTCAGTGGGCTTTGGATTAGGGTGCTGCTGAGGATGTGGTGTAGACGAGGACTTTCCCAGGGTTCAAAAAAGAGCTAGACAGATTCATGGAGATTGCGTCGATCAATGGCTATTAACAAGGATCAGAATGGTGTCCCTAGCAGCTGGAAATGCAGGACAGGAGAGAGATTGCTTGAAGATTCCCTGTTGTGTTCACTCCCTCTGGGGCATCTGGCGCTGGCCACTTTTGGCAGACAGGATACTGGCCTAGATGGACCCAGTCTGGCTGTTCTCATGTTCACAGGCAATGGAAGATCACCAACGCCAAGTTATGCACAATTAGGAACTTTCAGCATTCGGAAGAACAGTGGCTTTGACACACAGTGGCGCTGTGTGTTGTATCCCTGAAGCCTCATTATGATTAGTGAGCCCTGAAGACTTAATTCTTGATACATGTCATGGAACAGATTCTCCCCACCTAGCATGGAGCTGTCCTGACCAGCTGTGCAAATTAGAACATTACTCCGGTAGGTATTGATCCTGGGAATAAACCTGTCTTCAGCAAATCATCACATGAGGTTTATGACCTAGCAGTCTATACTGCCCATAAACTAGTAGAATCCATTTAAGTTGATGTCTGTGTTTCAGAACTTGGGGATAACTTTCTGTTAATGTTGGGACAGAGCAGTTTTTGACGGCCTCCTCAAAACCAAAAATAACGGTGGAGTGTCCCAGATCATCTGAGTTTTGCCCAGCATGTGTCCGAAGGACGAAGTGACTGGTGTTGTCCTAGGCTGCAATGAAAATTTTTCAGTGAGTGGGGTTGTTTTAAAATTGTTGCATTTTATTGCAAAATGGCACTTATTACAATGCAACCACCAAATCAGAGGCAGCTACTGAGAATTGGCGCTCTCCTGTGCATTTCATTCACACCCAGAGTCTTCTCTGGGTAAACGTAATTTTGTTCCATTCCAGAACATAGCGCTGGGGGTTGAGGGTCCAGAAGTAATGTGCCTCCCCATCATCTTCATTCTTGTTTGTCCTGCCTATTATGTTACCATTTAGCTGGTGGGAAGGTTTTCAGTCTTCATTTATCTGCCGTGAAGCAATTCTGTGCAACAACACCTCAGTGCTTGTGAGGCACTCCCCAGCCGCAACCAAACCAACTCCTCCCCACCACTACTGTTGTAACTTAACGTCTCTGTATTTGCAATGCCATTTGCCTGGCTGCAGATACAGCACAAAGATTCTGCATGAAGTCCTTGGCAGGAAATGATTTGCTGCCTGCTGTTAATATGGAATATGGGCACCAGCTGAGCAGCACTGTATGTGGAAGTGGCGGGGAAATCTCTGATGTTTTCCCAATTGCTCTGGCAAGTGTGGCTTCTCATTAAATCTTATGCAAAAGCCCTGATGCAAAATCACTTTGGGTCTAATGGTATTTTTCCCAGTGAATTTGTCACTCTTTTTTATCATGGATTTTTTTATTAGAAACTTTTCAGAGGGGAAAGAATAGCAATTCGTTTTTTAAAACCGACTTCACAAACACAACCAGCCAGGTGCATCACATACGTTGAAAAACTCTTTATCTGCACCGGCTCATTTTCCGAACCATCACATCCCTACCCTTCCCCTGCTACCCCAAATAAATGGAGTCGATTCCCTAGAAAATATCTTTCAGGAGGATTCAGTGTGCAACTATAGAGATGCTGAGCTGGGGATGTTTCTCACAGTGGAAAACGCCTTCCAGGGAGAGTTTCCATTGTAAATGTTTTCATAACCTTCTGTACCAATTAGACATTCTTATCTGATTGCATCTCCCTACTGATCTGCCTGCTATCAGCCTAATTTGACCCGTATGGTAGACTTGCTGTCTCTGTAAGAGCCAGGATATGATTGCTGATGGAGGGCACACCACGCTTGGGCTGCATTACCCAGAGTATTTTCTTAAGAGGGCCACTTCAAGGAATCCATGTGTGTGTGTTGTGGTATCTTACTGAGCTGTCTGAGTGGGCGTGCTATGCACAGATAGGTAGCCAGACTTCCGGTGTCAGCGGTGGGAGATAGATCCTATCTCTAGCAGTTGGCGATCAATCTCATGACTTTCCAAAAGAGTATTACACGTTTGCTCCAGGTTTGCTGCTATGGGTCATGTCCCTTCCTTTTGGTAGGGGGAGTCAAAGCTCTGAAAGATGGGGCATTAGGCAGGATAGCCCGTTTCCATCTGCAAAGGAGAGCCAGAGAAGCAGGAGGAAGCGACTTACAGTTCCAGCCCTTCCAAGACTTTAATAGGCCACGGTCCCACTTCTGCTTGGGGCTGCCTGTCCATCAGCATCCCGTGGACACAGGTGAGTTTTGGGATGCAGCAGGAAATGCCGAAGCTGCAAGGGAGCAGAGAGAAGACTGATGGGGAGCCAGACAAACAAGCACTTTGGAAATAGAAATCCCTCCCCTCAGTCAGATTTTCTCCCTCCTCCTTCACAATCAGGATATCAGTCCCTCCACTTCCTTTGTTCAGCCAGCAGGATGGCTCTTCAGCGAAAAGTAACCTGCGGTAAATGGTGGTTGGTAGGAAGCAAGGTAAGAAAGACATGAGGGGTCAGACTGTCCTCAGTTACTGCTGTGGCAGAGCTCCGGCTGTTCCCCGTGGGTCTCGTGCTGCTGGTGGAGAGCGTCAGCCTCACAGGCTCACAGTGGCCCTCCCCACGGCCTCCTTCTCTCTACTAGAGGCAGGAGCCACAGCCTGCTGAGCCATGCTCATAGAATCATAGAATCCAAGGGCTGGCAGAGCCCTCAAGAGATCATCAAGTCCTGTCCCCTGCCCAAGGCAGGACCAATCCCAACTAAATCAACTAATTCAATCCCAGCCAAGACTTTAAAACCTCTAGGGATGGAGATTCCACCCCCTCCCTAGGGAACCCATCCCACTCTATCCCTTCACCATCCTCCTAGGGAAATAGTTTTTCCTAATATCCAACCTAGACCTCCCCCAATGCAACTTGAGACCATTGCTCCTTGTTCTGCCATCACGACAGAGAACAGCCTCTCTCCTTCTTCTTTGGAACCTCCCTTCAGGTAGCTGAAGGCTGCTCTCAAATCCCCCTCATTCTTCTCTTCTGCAGACTAAACAAACCCAAATCCCTCAGCCTCTCCTCATAGGTCATGTGCTCCAGTCCCCTAATCATTTTGGTCACCCTCTGCTGGACCCTCTCCAATGCGTTCAAATCCTTTTTGTAGTGGGGGGCCCAGAACTGGACACAATATGGTGGCCTCACCAGAGCTGAATAAAGGGGAATAATCACTTCTCTAGATGTGCTGGCAATGTTCTCCCTAATGAAA
The DNA here is from genome assembly GCA_030068395.1 of Apalone spinifera. Lineage (NCBI taxonomy): Eukaryota > Metazoa > Chordata > Testudines > Trionychidae > Apalone > Apalone spinifera. Next base: position 67,690,017 of record JANRFK010006693.1, read on the forward strand.
TCTAATATGCCATTAGCCTTCTTGGCTACAAGGGCACACTGTTGACTCATATCCAGCTTCTCATCCACTGTCATCCCCAGGTCCTTTTCTGCAGAACTGCTACTTAGCCAGTCAGTCCCCAGCCTGTAACAATGCTTGGGATTCTTCTGTCCCAAGTGCAGGACTCTATACTTGTCCTTGTTCAACCTCATCAGATTTCTTTTGGCCCAATCCTCTAACCTGTCTAGGTCACTCTGGACTCTATCCCTGCCCTCCAACATATCTACCTCTTCCCCTAGCTTATTGTCATCTGCAAACTTGCTGAGGGTGCAATCCATCCCCTCATCCAGGTCATTAATAAAGATATTGAACAAAACCGGTCCTAGAACCGAACCTTGGGGTACTCCGCTAGAAACCGACCACCAACCTGACATCAAGCCGTTGATCACTACCCGCTGGGCCCAACAGTCTAGCCAGCTTTCTATCCACCCTACAGTCCATTTATCCAACCCATGCTTCCTTAACTTGCTGGCAAGAATATTGTGGAGACCGTATCAAAAGCTTTGCTAAAGTCATCACAGGCTAGTTCATGAGTTTGGGGTAAAATCCCCTCTAAAGCCCTGATCTCCCTTCTCGGGCAGAGGTTGAGATGTTGTGGGGAGGTTGGGGGGTACTGGGCCTGCCCACTACTCCGGGTTCCAGGCCAGGGGCCCTAAGGCAGCGGCAATAGGCAGGGTTACTGCTACACTCAATCTGGACACTTTTCTTGGGCCACTTCCCTCCCAGTACCTTTCCATTGGTACCCGCTCATCAGTCCTCTGTTCACACAGCACTTCTTCCTTCCTGTCCTTTGCTCTTTTCCTTCCCCCTTCCTTGCCTGGGGGAACCCTTGTAAAGCAGCACCACTGGCCAGTAGGTATCTAATCAGCCTGTAGCGTTAGCAAGCTCTACTTTGCCCCAGTTGCCTGCTGGATTATGCTGCAGTTGGGTGAATCACTTTCTTTCCCCTGAGTAAAGGAAAGCCCCAAAGTCCCAGCGTCTCTTCCCTCCATCAATGTGCGGCAGCCAGCTAGTCCAGGTCTGGCACATGGCCAACAGCCTTCATGCTCCACATTCATCAGCAGGGCACAGTCTTGGTCCCCCGCTAGACAGGCCTGGTTGTTGGAGTTTCCCAAAACGAAGCCATTTTTCTTCAGAAGATGCTGCTATTAGTCAATTTCCAGATTTGAAAAAAAAATCAATATTTTTCAAAATAGTCAAAAGTCCCATTTTGACGTTTTCAAAATGAAACATCTTTGGTTTTTCTGGTTCAAAATGACGTTTTGTTTTGAATTGTTCATTCGTTTTTACCGGTTTAAACAAAAAAAAAAGTTCACCATTTCTAAAAAGGGAGAAAGCAAAATGAAACGAAAGCAAAACATGGTGCGCGACCCTCTGCAATTTTTCATATGATCGGTTCACAAGTGTTGTCCAGATTTGAACTTTTCATCCTGGGTTAAGATGGAAAATTGAAAAATCTCAGGCTTTCGCGAGCTGGGAAAACAGTTTCACACCCAGCTGTGTTCCTAATCCCAGTGTCACAGGCTACCCCCATGAAGACAGGAAACAGGTAGGGCTGTCTCCCCCTCTGTACATACCTACCCAGATGAGCACTAAACTATCAGTCACATTGATACCAAACTTCTGAGACAAAGCCTGGCTGTACTGTTGTCACTGGCCTACAGAAAGGAACAGCTAACTAAGACATTTCTTCCATTCTATGTTCCAGTTGTCACTGGGCCAGGCCAATGGGGTATAAGAATATTTTCCTACTGCACTCGGACTTCAGGGCTGGAATGGAGTCTTCCTATATGTTTTGGTTTAGAAAAAAGAAGACTGAGAGGGGACATGAGAGCAGTTTTCAAGTATCTAAAAGGGTGTTACAAAGGAGGATGTAGAAAAATTGTTCTCCATGGCCTTTGAGGACAGGTCAAGAAGCAATGGGCTTAAATTGCAGCAAGGGAGGTTGAGGTTGGTCATTAGGAAAAACTTCCTACCTGTCAGAGTGGTTAAACACTGGAATAAATTGCCTAGGGAGACTGTGGAAGCTCCATCACTGGAAATATTTAAGAGTAGGTTGGATAGACACCTGTCAGGGATGGTCTAGACAGTGCTTGGTCCTGCCGTGAGAGCAGGGGACTGGACTCGATGACCTCTTGAGGTCCCTTCCAGTTCTAGTGTTCTATGATTCTATAATCTACAAGCAGATTTTCGAAAAGTGGCTCACTTTTTTGAAAAGAGAGTCTAAAAGCACAGTTTGCATTCAATAGTGCCTTTTTTTGAAAGGGAACTTTTGAAAAAAGGCATTATTCCTCGTAGAATGAGGTTTCCCGTGATCGAAAAAACTGCCGCCTTCTTTCGATTTACTTTTGAAAGAATGCGGCTGCAGTCTAGACACAGGTATGGGTTGGGTGGGGGGCGTTCAAAAAAACCTTGTAGTCTAGACACACCCTTAAGAGTCTATCAGCAGATGTGTCTAAATCAAGTGATCTTTATTTTTGCAAAATCCATATCATTCTTTAAATAGCCAGTAAATACGATAATTTTTATTCTTGCGTCTTAAAAATACTCGAGTGCAGATTCCAGCCATCAGGTATGAAACTAGCAGATACAATCCTTCATTCATGAACTAGCATAAGAAAACAAAGATCTTAAAAATAGGTCACAATCTGGGTTGATAAATCCAAACTAACATTGCACCCACCCTAAAAATAACACTCATGAATTGAGATCACCATTTCCGTTCTCACAGGGAAATATTCGCAGCCCGGGCTGCCAGGAGGACTCCATGTACAAACATAGGGACGCTGAGCCAGGGACATTTCTCACAGTGGAAAACGCCCTCCTGGGAGTGTTCTCATTGTAAATGTTTTCATAACCTTGTGTACCAATTAGATGTTCTTGTCTGGTTGCATCTCCTGACTGATCTGCCTACGATTAGCCTAATGGATCTGTACGGTAGACTCACTGTCATGAATAAAAACGAAGGCAGGGTCAGTTATCTGGGGAATCGGTGGCCTGGACTAGAAAGCTCCGAGGGCTAGAAAAAAAATCTTTTTATTATTCTTGGAAGCCCTTTTGCTCCCAGTGAAAAGGAAATTGTAGACAACAGAGGGGTGGGGAGAATGGGGGATTTAAGGGCTGGTTGGCTTGTTTACCATATACTACATATTTTGTGAAGTTCTATTCTTGCCTGGGAAAGTCAGGGTGCATTTTATACTCGGTGAAGCATTCAGCATGGCAAGCCGCTTTCCAGGAGAAGCCTTTGGGATCACACTTCTCTACTTGCCTTGACCCATCAGAATCTGAGTTTAACGATCTGGCGGGTGTGACAAAGCTCGTTTTTCCCCCAACAGGGGCCCGAGGGAGTCAGCAGATTGGGTTTACTGTATTATCTTCATTGTGGGCCACAATGCAGCACCCCATTGAAATCTATTTCCTAAGGAAGGTAGTAAGCAGAAGCAAGAGGACTGGACAGTGACAGGGGCGCCTTCTGGGTTTGATTTAGCGAGTCTTAACTAGACTCGCTAAATCAACCTTTGGAAGATTGATCCCTGCAGCATCAATCTTCTGTTTAGTGAAGACATGGCCTAAGGGTGGCAGAACCTGTCCCTGTACTTGCTGGCGAGTGACTATTTCTTTCTCTGTCAGGTTGGGAGGGGCAGTTTCTTTCTGATGTGTAACTGGTACAAATCCAGCATGGATTTGTAAAGAACAAATCAGGTCGACAAAACTATACCTGTGTCTACACTGCCGCCAAGTTCTGTCGACATAACGTCGACAGAGCTCGGCAGTTTTGTCGACGGCGGTAAACCTCCTTCTACGAGGAATAACACCTTTTGTCGACAGAGTTCTGTCGCCAGAAGGCGTTATTGCATCTACACTGTCCTTTGCATCTACACTGTCATGTCTACAAAGCGGCTTGCTTTGTCGACAGAACTGGATGTAGTCTAGACGCTCTTTGTCGACAGAAGCATCGACAAAACTTCTGTCGACAAAAGCTTGTAGTCTAGATGTACCCTAAGAGACCCCATTCGTACCATACTGACAGCTGCCATTCCTGTCCTTCTGACCTGGCTGGGATCAGTTTCCCTCTATAGGCCAAGTTTGTGTGATGTTGCAACATGACGCAAGGGATCACAACGCTACTTCCTGATTTGGCCCAGCTGTTGCTCCCCCCCAAATCATCATGACAGTGGGACACCCCTGGACTGTGACTCCAGAGACCTGGTATTTATTCCCAGCTCTGCCACCAGCCTGCTGTGTGACCTAGGGCAAGTCACCCCAGTCATAGAATCATAGAATCATAGAACATAGAGTTGGAAGAGACCTCAGAAGGTCATCAAGTCCAGCCCCCTGCTCTAGGCAGGACCAATCCCAACTAAATCAACCCAGCCAGGGCTTGGTCAAGCCGAGACTTAAACACCTCTAGGGATGGAGACTCCTGTGCCTCAGTTTCCTCAAAATGAGACTATGTAACAATAATAACAACATCTAGCCCGCGAGCTGGAATTTTCAGCAACCAATCACAAAGCACCTTGCAAAGGAGGACAGTAACATTAAACAGCAGCTCAGTCCAGTGACCACAGAAATCAATGGGCATCCTCCGGCAGAGTTCAAGAGATTTTGGATTGGGCCCTGCAAGCAGTTCCCTTATTAAAATAATTTAACCTTGAAGAATGGTGAAAGCAACTTCACTGACTATCAAAGCAGGAAAATGTAGAGCAGCTCTCACTGACCGTCTCAGAATGTAGATTAATAAACCATTCAAACAAGGCTGAGCCAATTAGCACTCAATTAGCAAACTGAATGTGGGCGGCTCCTCATTCTGACATACATGTTTCTCCTACACAGAATATATTTTAAAATAAAATAGTTGGGGGAAGTTTTTCAAAAACAGACACTTTCCGTGGCACTGGGTTTATTTGGCTCTCAAATCTAACCATTTAGGCCCCCATCCAGCAAAGCACTTAACTTGAAAGCATATGACTACTTCCACCGAGGACAACAGAATCACTCATTGTACCAATAACTCTATGAATGCTAACAGGAACCTGTTATACCATGGAGATCCTTTGTATCATGCAGCAGTTGCCATGGCAATGTCAGTATTTTCCAACTGGCACGAGACGTTTCCAGCTGCTGTTCAGTGAAACGATTCTCATTCGTGACAATGGGCGTTGGATGGGGCCCTCGAGTGATTGAGCACCAGAGGCATAGAGTCATGGAGTTTAAGACCAGAGGGGACCAGTAGATGATCTAGTTTGACCTCCTGAGTAGAAGGAGGATGTACATGTCACCTACACACCTGCTGGTTGTGGTTCAATGTCCCATGCTGTCCCACTTACAAATTGCTCAACAGCCATAGCTGAGAGCCAGCAGGCTTTTAGCTCAAGCAGTAGAGGCTCATGTACTAAGCTCAGGAGGTCCCAAGTAGATTTCGGTTCAGGCCAGACAGACAGACAGACAGACAGAATGGGAGATACACACAACCCCAGATGATCAAGTATTGAAAGGACCAGTCACAACGCAGTGTAGGTGTGTTTACAACATAGGCATACAGGAATGTAACTAATATCCAGCCGCATGTAGGGGCGGTTGAACTCTTTATGGCAGGAGTGGCTTGCCCATAGAGATTTGAATGACTGTTCCATGCAGCTTACTTTGCTTAATTAACGAGCCTCTGATTGCCACAACTGATGCTCTGGACTGGGAATTATCACATGCTGCCTTGCTTCTTATTAGACAAGGGCACTACTTGACTTGCCCAGGGCATTATCGATCATTTTATCTGTTCTGAGTGTTTGCACTCACTTTGCATTGATTTTCAGCTCTCTTTGCAAATGAGCCAGCTGACATGATCGGAAAAGCCCGGCTTTTCCTTGATACACAATAATTCCTGTGACCGGGTGTGCCTGGCCTTTGCGACTCCCTACAGGAGGCTCCCCGATCCTATGGGGAAGAGTGTCAACCACTCTTCCCCAGGCAGCAGCAATGTGAGAGGTCAGGAGCCATGAAGGTGGTGGGCCCTCCAGACCCCCCTACTGAAGTGTTTCTGGAGCCGCCATTTTGGACACTACAGAGTCCTGGTCCTCCAAGAGCTAGAAGGGCGAGCAAGAGCCAATCAGAGCCCAGCAGGCTCAGATAAAAGGACCCACAGGGCTGAGGAGGAGAAGGGCTGAGTGTTATGCTCTGACCACAGTTGCCTGAGGCTTATCTCCAGCTGCACGGGCACAGCCGGGTTGGCAGAGAAAGAGGCAGCTGAGAGCTGTGGCCCCACACTAAGGCTGACGATAAAGTGGTCTGGTGCGAAGAGGCTCATGGCCATATCAGCAACAAGTTGAATCGAGCTGAGTGTGGCTGCCTTTTCTGACCACTGTTAGATCCGTTAGCTGGTTATCCGTTGTCAGTCACAGCTGTGGGCTGGGATAATAAGGATCTTGGCGTTGTCACTGTTTGCACTGAAACGAGGATTTTTTCCGGTATCCGCTGTTCCCTCCAGACCCTTCTGCATGTCTGATATTAGTGAGGAAAGCAACCTTTAGGCAAAGGTCAAAACCTTCTCTAATATCAGCCATGCAAATGGGTCTGGAGGGAACGCCTGGTCCTGGAAACAGGCAATCTCCATTTAAAAAAAAAAAAAAGCTCTTCTAGTAGGATGGTGTAAATACACTCATCCCAAGGCAAGCAGCCAGAGGATAGCCTATCTCCTAGAACTGGAAGGGACCTTGAAAGGTCATTGAGTCCAGTCCCCTGCCTTCATAGCAGGACCATAGTACCATCCCTGACAAATTTTTGCCCAAATCCCTCAATAGCCTCTGCAAGGATTGAACTCACAACCCTAGGTTTAAGCAGGCCAATGCTCAAACCACTGAGCTATCCCTCCCCCCTTTTTGGTGCATGAGACAGCTGGATTCCATGAGTGTCACCGTTTCTTACGGCAATCCCCCGTTGTCCTTATCGCAAAAGCACAGGGTGCTGCAGAGCAGGGCCCAGGGCTGGAAAAGCAAGAGCACAAAGGGCGTTGGCGAGGTGGCGAGGCGATCTTGCAACTAAACTCATCAGGGTTTTGGAGGTCTGGGCTGGGATGCTTTCATAACGTTGCCGAAGGAATCCCGTGCTGCATGAGGAATCTTGCACTAATCGCTCATCGGTCTAACAAATGAGTTGGGAAATAATCCAGGACACAGTACTTCAGCTCTGCTCCGGTCGTTACCATGGCCACAGTGATCTGCAACTGACTTTTTAGCGTCGGGTTGGGTCGTTGTGTTGATTTTTGGTGGTGTTTCCATCCTCCTCAGGGGTTTGAAGGCAAAGAGATGCACTCCAGTGCTTGCAGCTCATTTTGCAAGTGTAGCTCACTTTACGTATGGGTCTGTGTTTGTTCAGCCTACAGTGTATCCCGTTCCACTCCATCAGAGCCCTTCCTGCTGTGTTCCAGTGGAGGAAGATCACAGAATCATAGAACGCCTGAACTGGAAGGAACCTTGAGAGGTCACTCTTCCCTTCTGTAGAAATAAATAAATAAAGCCCAGTTCCCTCATCCCGCCTTCCTCACAAGTTATGTGCCCCAGCTCCTTAATCATTTTGGTTGCCCTCCACTGGACTCTGTCCAATGCGTCCATATCCTTTCTATAGTGGGGAGCCCAAAACCAGATGCAATACTCCAGATGTGGCCTCACCAGTGCCGAATAGAGAGGGAAATCACTTCCCTAGGTCTGCTGGTAAGGCTCCTACCAATGCAGCCCAATATGCCGTTACTCTTCTTGGCTACAAGGGCCCCCTGTTGACTCATATATATACATTAGTGGGAGAACTTACTTTTTTGCATCATTAGAATCTCCTCAGAAATCATGGTATTTATAAATGGTTCGAGATTGATTCTCAATCTAAATTTGAGAGTACAGGTGAAACAGTAATTCTAGGCTACTCCTCAGCTGCCATTCGCCTTCTTAATGTTCTAGCAGCTCTATAACAATGACTATAAGATCAAAAATCTTTCTTCAAAGCATGGATGTAACTGAAGAGTTTTCATTATACTTCCATTTGATAAACCATGGCTTTTTCATGAAAAATTGTTTTGTGAGTGGTTACCGTATTTTAGCGCATATAACCCACGGGCTATATGCGTTTTTACAAACCCCGCACCGCATACCCGCCCTCCCCCCGTGGGGTATATTCGGGTGTGGGGTATATAGGTGTTTTTTTTACTCACCAGTGACTCTCTGGGAGATGAGCGCTCCTCCGCCCAGAGGCTGATGGTTCCGCCCCTTCCTATGGCTGCGGAGGAACCAGTGGGATGAGCACTCCCCCACCCAGAGGCTGGAGGCTGGTGGCTGTGCAGGAACCAGGAAGGTTAGTGGCTGGCTAATTTCACACACACACACCCCGCACCATAAATTAGCAAATATACCCCCGGCAAATATACCCCCAGCACAGAAAAGTCTTGTATACCCCGCGGGTTATACTCGTGCGCGGGGTATGCAAGATTTTTTTTACTCAAACAACAAAAACAGCAGGGTATATTCAGGTTCAGGGTATATTCGGGTGCGCGGTATATTTGCTAAAAGACGGTACCTTTGTAACAGAAAACGGTTCAGAAAACCCAAGACTTACAAACAACTAGAATGTTTTTTATAACTTGTATAAGGTTCAAGGAAGTGGAGCTGATTTTTCTTTCCCTTGATTTGTCCTTCCCACACCCCTTTTCACTTCCTAGACCCGGGTAGGACCAGATCGAAGAATTACAATGGCATGTGTGGATACACAGAACTTGCTTCTCAGGTGGCAAGCATCTTCTGGTACAATCAAAAAAGATTTGATATATTACATAGACATCCTATTGATTTCACTGGGACTACTCCTGTGGTTGAAAAGTCTCAGGGGGTAGCCATGTTAGTTTGCAACTTTCAAAGGTTCCACAGGACTATTCATTGTTTTTAGACTAACAAAAATACATAGCTCATGAGCTTTCATGGGAAAACCCACTTCATCAGATGAGCTGGAGTGGAAATAAGAGAAACCAAGAGATATATATAACAGCAAAAGAAGTTCTTGTCAATTGTAGGGCCCGTGTTAATGAGGCTAATTAAGTGGGATGGATGTGTCCCATTCATAGCTTTTGATGTGAAAATGTGGATGTTAAAGGCAGGGAAAATTGGCTTTATAATGCGCCAACCAGTTAATGTCTTTATTCAAGTGTTAGTCATAAGGTGCGTTTATACAGCAGTGTGATTTCAGAATAACGGCTGTTATTCTGAAATAACAATGCGAGTGTCTACAGCAATTCCAGTATTTTGAAATACATTCGAAATAACGGATGGCTTATTCTGACTTCCGTAAACCTTATTCCATGAGGAATGACGCCTCTTCTGAAACAGCAGTAGTGGAGCGTCCCAATACTGCTATTCCAAAATAGCTATTTTGAAATAGCTCCTCCCCAGGGCCATTCAGAGTAATTACTCCCCAGTGCCTCCTGGTGCTCTAAATTGAGGTAGCATGCCCACATTAGGGAAGGCTGCCTCGGACTCATTTTGAGGCTATCCTTTAGGGTAGACGTGCCATTTTGAAATAAGCTATTTTGGAGTATTTCTTTCAGAATAGCTTATTTTGAAATAAGCGTGCTGTGTCGATATACCCATAGAGCCCTGTGCGGATACAAAATCTTGTATTTGCATCCACATGTGCATCCGCAAAAATGAGCTGCGGATGTGGATAACCGTGGCTCTAAAAGGGATACCCACAAATTTGCAGGGTTCTAGATACAAAATTTGTATCCACATCCATATCTGCAAAAATGAGCCATGGATATCTGCATCCACAGATCTGGACACTGGTGGATACAAAGCAGATTGCTGCCGGTTCTACTCAGAGGCACGAGTGTTTGCACAGCTGAGGACAGGAGGTTAGCTCTGAATGTGACGGATCTAGCTTGGGAAGCTGGATGACACAGAAGCACTAAGTCCACTTTGAAAATGGAGAAAAGTCCATTCCTAGCAGCGGCCATCTTCTGTAGACAGGAAGTCTGCGCTCTCCTGGCAACCTTGCTCAGTTCTTGCTGGGTGTGTTGCTCTCCCAAAGGAGCACTAAAGACAATAGAGCATTTTAAATGGCTTCTAAATTGCACTGGTAAGCTTGTTCCAAAGTGTGACACGCAGAACATAAGAACATAAGAATGGCTGTACCGGGTCAGACCAAAGGTCCATCT
>JANRFK010006693.1:67704823-67721227 GCA_030068395.1 Apalone spinifera
TATTGTTACAGGCAGACCACTGCAACAATAGCCACAGCTGTTAAAACCCTCAGGAAGGAGGCTAAGGGACTTGGAGATTAGATTGCACACCAGTGTTCCCTGTAGGCCAATTGCTTGGGCGGCCGATCAAGGGAGATTCAGCTGCTGCCCAGCTAATTAGCAGAGAGCCCACAGTGCCCACAGCATGTGTTTCTACTGGTGGTACACATCCGCACATACCTCGGCGCACAGAACAAAACTTATTCTGCGCATGGATGGGGAAAAAGTCGAGGGAACGTTGCTGTATACCCTCCACTGCAGCAAGCGTGAGCCTACACTGAGGTTCGTAATGTTGGGGAACACCAATAATTAGTTCCCTTTGCAACACTGCCCAAACTGCCCCCTCAAGTCCGGGAGCACAGCGAGATCGTCAGTCTCTGATGCTGTCGATGGTTCACTGTCCAGTGCAACTCAAACAGAGTCCAGAATAAAACCAGCAGGCGCTGGACGTGCTGATTCTGGCATGATTTTCACCATCACACATTTTGCGAGGGCAAGGTGAAGCCGATGCCCCTGTTCCCCCTGAGGTTCCTACCAGCTGCGGGGTCTCTGGCAGGAATGGATTTCAGTGTGGCAGACGGCAGAGCCCGAGAGTGTCAGATAAAGTGAAGCTCCTGTTAATTGACACTGGATTGGGTAGCCATTGGGCAGGCCGGTCATTTATCTTCCTGACATTCGCCCCCCTCCTGGGCGGCACGCTGTTTCATTCTCCTCAGGCAGCGTGGGGCGTGCCTGGTCATCAAGGCTGTCCTGAGTCGCCTACATGCTTGCTCGTTCGGGTTGTTAGGATTAACCCTTCATCCTTCGCCCTAATTAATCTCTCGCTGAGGTTCGGAGGATGAACGGGGGGGGATGACAGTGTGGAATCAGCCCTCCCTAGGCCTTGGACGGCCCCACGGAGTAGAATATCAAGGCTGCTGAGCGTTGCCTCAGAAATAACATTTGCAAGGAACTGAGACAGAAATGGGGGATGAGGAATTGTTTGGCGGTAGCTTTTATTTTTCTCAGCCCAGTTACAACTTTTCTAAGGCAACAGGATCCCGCCAGGCCAACCCCTGTGGTATACGAGTCTGCAAATGAAATCTAAATAGAAATATATTGATTGAAAAAGGTGAAGGGTGACTTCTTGGATGATAAAAGTACCAGACTCTACAGCCCGAGGACGGAGCATGTTAATTTATAGGCAGTGGCAGACTCATGAACCTCTTTACATGGCCCGTCCACTAGCAGGGCACAGACACGCACTTAGCCATTCTGTTAGTCACTGTAAGCTGATCGGGGAAGTGATTTTAATACAGGAGTGGGCAATAATTTCCGCAGGGGGACTGCTTAATGAATTTCGATACGTGGCCATGGGCCGGCTCCGGCAGGGTCTGGGGAGGAAGGGGCGGGGCTGGTGACTAGCCTCTCCCCAGAGTTGTCTGGGCCAGAGGTTTTGAAGTGAAACACAGCAAAGGGCTGGCGGATCCTGGCCCAGATGCTACCATGTTGCCTGGGTTTCTGTGGCTATTTAAAGGGCTCATAGCTCCCGCCCTTGCTGGGGGAGCGTCGCAACCGGGAGCCTTTATATAGCCATAGCAAGCCAGGGAAGCCCCCAGGCAATGCAGTAGCGGCGGGGCCTGGAGCTGTAAGCCCTTTCAATAGCAGCAATTTAAAAGGCTCGTGGCTTCCACCCCTGCGGGGGTAGCACCGCGACCAGGCGCCGTGAGCCATTTAAATAGGACCCTGCTGCCCGAGCCGCTGCCTGGAAATTCAGTGATATGGGCAGCAGGATATACATAGAAAGTGGCCAGAAGCGGCCCAGGGGCCGGACCTGGCTAAAGGAGCCCCGCCCCCACAACCCTGCTGGGCATGCTCAGTCTGTAGCCCAGGTATAAAAGCCTGGGGAGACGCTCAGTCTGGGCTGACTGCTGGAGGGGAAGGATCTCAGAAGGGAGCTCCTGACCAGCAGCAGCCAGCCGCCCACGGGGGAGACAGCAGAGACTCTAGTAGAGCCAGTTGGGACGTCTCCCCTGCTGTCTACAAGGGAGAAGCTGCCCCCGGGGAATTAGAGGATCCTGCGAGCCCGTGAGACGAGACCCCGCTAGACCAGGTAGGAAGTGGCCCAGGGAGGCTGAGCAAGTGGTGGGTTGTCCTGCCACTCACAGGGCCCTGGGCCGGGCCACTGTGGAGTAGGGTGGGCCCAGGTCCCCTTACCAGGGGTGCAGCCCCCACCCCACCAGTGATTTGCCGTCACAGGCACGTCAGCCCTGCCTTAAAGGGCCAGCCACTGACTTTGTATAGAGACTCCGGCCAGTGGGCCAGCGGGCCCCACCTTAAATGACCCACCAGTGACTCAGGTTAGAGACTCCAGCCCGTGGGCCCCCAGGCCCTGATTTACAGGGCCAGCCTTTGATTTTGTATGGGGATGCTCCCACCCTGTTTAAAGAGCCAATGGGTTACTTCAACTTGTGGTGGAGTATGCAAGGGTGGGCTGTAGACCCCGATAGACCCAGGACTCAGGTTCCTACCCCCCTCAAGAGGGGGGAGGAAAGGACGCCCCATGACACCCAGCCTAAAGAAATCTGCTCAGGTGAGACTGGGAGGTTCTCTGGTGTCAGGCAGCACTGCGAAACATTGCTCGTCGGAGTCAAGTGTTGAAAAACCTTTTCCTTTTTTGCTGTCAGTAAGAGAACTCTACAGGCAGAATCAATTATGCTGCTTCTTCACCCCCTCCAAGGCCTCATAAACTAGGACCCAGAAGGGCGACAGTAAATGTAAAATCCCCTTCATCTAAGTTTCCTAGAGTGACAGCAAGGCAATTTTCTAAGCTGTTCTATGGAAATAAAAGTGGCAACGGCTACAAAGGACATGGCTCAGGCCTGAAAGCGGGTAGCTGGAAAGCGTGTCTCGTTCCCCAATGGAAGTTGGTCCAATAAAAGATATTCCCTCCCCCGCCTTATGTCCTTTCCCTGGGACCAAGACGGCTAAAATGACACAGCAAACATTCTGATCCTCGCTGTTCGCTCTCGGTTTGCTAGAGCCGGTGCAAACGTATCTCGCTGCTCAGGGGTTTGTGCCTGAAATAGTCTGATGATCCAGCTGAGGGTGCGGCCAGCTGCCGATGGCAGGATGTCATGCAAAGATACGAGGGTGGGACCGTCTCTGCTCTCTGGAGCACTGTTCCCCGCCTGTATTAGACTTCTGGGCTAGATCTCTACAGGCTGATCTTCGTGGCATTGCCCTTGTAGATTTCTCATGGGCAGGCCCACTGTGTGACAGAACCCCCCGCTTTATGAAATGGACTTACGAACACAAATAGACAGAACTCAAAGATGCTTGGGGGGGGAAATGCTTCATGTCACCTCTCAGGCTTCACGTCTTAATCCGCTGGGTCTGTTTATCGTCTGTTGGTGTGTGTATCATTCTTGGGTGCAAAATTAGACGTGTGGAATGTGGCGTGCTTTATGGGTTTTAAATGTGTGAATGAAAGCCAGCAGAGACGTTACCCTCAAAGACCAACTGCTAAACAATTTCTTTTGTCCTTTAACTCTTGGCAGTGGCTGGTCTGCGGAAGTCACATGCCCAACCCAACTGGACAGATGACCCCCCATGCAAAAAGGAAATCTTTAAAAACAATAGGAAAGCAGGCGTGCTGGGTTTTTGGCTGGCATACCTGAAGGGAGGCACCAAAGACCCCAGGATGTGGGACAGCGCTGGTTTGGAAGGCTTTGCTGGGAAAGAAACAGTTTTAGGGTGAGTTTGTAACAAGTTTGCACTGAGGTTTCAGTGGTAGAAGTAGCTCAGTGTTTCCCATTATTTTGAGTTTGTAATCTACTTTGCTCTGCCTCTTCTCACTTATTGCCACTTAAATCCTCTGGCTTGTACTTAATAAAACCACTTTTATTTTCTATCAAGCCCAGTGTAAAGAATGACTACCTGGGGGAGCAATCAGTGTGCACATTCCCCCTTTCATTGCTAAAGGGGGGCTTATCTAAATCATTCTCTGGGGGTTCCGATCCCATTTGGGGAGGGGTATCCCAGGAAACTGGGCCCTAAACTGCATTTTCCTTGGAGCTGAAGAGTTTCCGTGTCTGTTCTGCTCCTCGGGGGGGAGGGGCAGTGGTCTCAGCTTCGGGCCTTCGCAGGAGGAGACCCGGGAGCTGACCCAGCAGCACCGGGCGGTGAGAAGCCCCAGAGAGCAAAAAGGAGGGTGGCCGTGGCCTTGTCAGCACTCTGGGAAGCCCCCCATGGGGTCTTCTGTGCCCTCACCCCATCACACACTGATGGGGGATGGGGAGGAGCAAAGGGGGCAGTTACCTCAGGACCAGGCGATTCAAATGGGCCTGATTCTACAGCAGCGGCGGTGACCAGAGCCTGGGCCCTTTAAATCACCACTGGAGCTCTGCACTAGGCGCTCCGCCGGGCTCTGAGGGCTGGGCGGGAAGGGCGCGCCGTGCTCCAGATGGCGCTAACGGCCAGCTGCTCCCAGCCCCGCCCCTTCCACCAGAAGTCCCGCCCCTTCTGGAGGAGTAGAACCAGGCCTCCCCCACCTTGCCCAGCGGCCCACCGTGGCTGCTGGCCCTGCCATAATAAAGCTAGTTTATTAGGGTGGGGTTGATTTGAAAAAGAGCAAGGACGTGCTGGGTGGCAGGAGGGAAATTATTATTTTACCAGCCCATCGCCAGGTGGGGGAAAAGTCACCTTTTGGACCTTGCTACATTTGACGGTATCCTGTTAACTAGCCATGGTTTGGGCTGTTCCCAATACAAGACTCCATAGTCCAGGGTTCTGAGACCTGTTTATTAAATCTCACGGCCGCGCATTATGCTCTCTAAGGAGTATTAAGGGTACTAGCATCATGGAGATGAAACCCCCCCAAATAAGGACATCTAGCCAATTCACCATAGTGCAGAGACTGGCTTCGTGCTGAAGTTTCATCACCCTTCCCGCACAGACTCCTCTGTCCAAAAAGGAAAGGGGAAGAGAGAGTTGACAGGAAAATAACTGGTGCCCATAAGTGGATCTGGATAAACTGTTGTTTTAACCCTCAAATGATGGGCAACTTGACCCTGAAAGACAGGAGACGGAGAGAGAGACAGAGAGAGAGAGAGAGAGAGAGAGGCAGGCACAAGGGGAGGTGTGTAGCATTGCTTAGTGCCACACATCTGACAGTTCACGCAGCTTCCCTCCCAAAAAAAGACTCTCCTGAAATCTGCTTTAAAATCATGATTTTTTTTTAATTGCAGTTTCTGCTTCTTTGCTTTCTGAGGGTTGAGCCTTTAGCAGAGGTGGCTTCGTGGAGATGCGACTCTCATGACTCCAAGAGGTTTCCATAGCAGTAGCAGACATTTGAAGACCTGCAGTAAAATTGCAAGGGCAAGCCATGCTGCAGGGTGTGTGTTTGTAGATCGGCTCTGTTCATGTCCTGGTTGTTTTAGTGGCAGCCTCGATTTTGGACCAGGATGTGCATGGTGTTCATCACAGCTCTACTGTATCAAAGGGGACTCTGTGCCGTGCTTGTCAGCTCATCATAAGAACATAAGAACGGCCACACTGGGTCAGACCAACTGTCCATTCAGCCCAGTGTCCTGTCTGCTGACAATGGCCAATGCCAGTTGCCCCATCTGACAGAACAGGGTGAGCAGAACAGGGAATCAAGTGATCCCTCCCCTGTCATCCATTTCCAGCCTCTGACAAACAGCCAGGATGGGTGGGGATGGTGTCCCGAGCCTCTAATAGCCATGAATGGATCTATCCTCCAGGAATGTATCCAGCTCTTTTTTGAACCCTGGCTATTAAAGTCCTGGTCATCACAAATATCCTCTGGCAAGGAGTTCCGCAGGTTGACCATGCGCCACGTGAAGAAAAACGTCCTTTGGTTTGTTTTAAACCTGCTACCTATTAATTTCATCTGATGACCCCTAGTTCTACTAGTCCCACTATGAGTTCTTCAGGGCAGAGCCAGATGTGGCAGGAGATGGTTGTAAGAACATAAGAACCGCCACACTGGGTCAAACCAAAAGCCCATTTAGCCCACTGTCCAGTGGCCAGTGCCAGGTGCCCCAGAGGGAGGAAACACAATGGGTAATCGTCAAATGATCCCTCTCCTGTCATCCATTTCCAGACACACAGAGCTAGGGACGCCATTCTTACCCATCCTGGCTAATAGCCATTGATGGACCTAACAGCCATGAACTTATCTAGCTCTTTTTTGAACCTTGTTAAAGTCCTAACTGCGGTGATTCCATCTGAGTGGGCTCAATAGAATCACAGAACACTAGGACTGGGAGGGACCTCGAGAGGTCATCGAGTCCAGTCCCCTGCCCTCACGGCAGGACCAAGCACTGTCTCCCCAAAATGCAGAGCAAGGGGGCACTGTGCTGCTCAAGGCACCAGGACTTAACATGGGGAAGTTGCTGCCAATTGCAGCTCATGGACCTCCTGTGGCTCTTTCAGTTACAGTGTGGCTCGCTGAGCCCCCCACACTGCCCCATGCTCTGCCTACCGGGCTGGGCAGGGGGCACTCAGGGCTTCTGCCCTGTGGCAGGGTGGAGATTAGGGGCATCTCCCTGCAGGTGTAGTCAATCAGGCCTTCCCGATGGGTTCCTGACAGGCCTTCTGCTCCATCAATGATTGTCGACTTTCAGCTGCGTGCGTGTGCTCCCCTGTCTACCGCGTTAACCAGGCGCAATTAGCCAACACGGCAGACTCCAAGAGAGCCCCCAAAGACCACAAATCAGATAAGGATCAAGAGCACCCGGCCCGGTTTATTGCCAAGTGAAGTACAGTCATAATTGTCAGCGAACAGCCTCACCGCCACACCACTATGCATATGTACAACAGACTAACTCAGTCAATACTATGGATCCAGCATTGCCCCCTAGATAGCCAAAGGCCACTCTCTGGGGTACACTTTTATTACAGCAGTACAAATAAGTTACACCTCACTCCTGACATATCAGGTTTCCACCTCCTGTTGCTTAGTTACCTTCCCTTACCTCGTACAAGGGGGTTTGGTCACCATCTATAAGGGTGTGTCTACACTAGCCCCCTAGTTCGAACTAGGGAGCTAGTGTAGACACACCCTAAGGCTGTTGCTTTGGACCTGGTCATGAACCTGGGTCAGGGCTCTGGGGAGGAGGTGGGTACCACGATGTCTCTCAATGAAGCGTTTTGTTAGCACCCCCCTGACATGTTCTTACAACCTGTCCCTGACACCCGCGATTGTTTGATACCCACAACTTTACTGATGCTTAATCTTGCTAACTAAGCTGGCTTCCTGCTCGCAACTTGATTCGGTTTGATCTGAGCAAAGTCCTGACTATTGCTCCTAGGCCTCAGGCCTCACACCAGGCCTGTGATACCTGGGCTTATGTTTCAGGCCCTCATCCTACTACAGCAGGGAGGGGCATCTAAGGGCTTTATTCCCCATGCCCCAGAAGGCACAGAGCAGGCTGTATGTGATTCATGGCCAGTGCTTTTTTTTTTGTAAGAAAAAAGGTACCGGTACTCTGGGGCAAACCTGTTGAGCAAAAAAAAAAAAAAGCGCTGGGGGCTGAAATGTGGTTGTGGCCCCTTTAAGAGCCAAAGCGCCAGAAAAAAAAATGCCGCGCATCCTGAGCAGGCTTCCGTTAGGAGCCAAGCCGCCCTAGGAAAACAGGTGCCGGTACATGCAGGAGAAATCCCATTCCTTTTCTGTGGGCTGGGGAAATAGGTGACAGTACACCATTCCAGGCCATACCGTCACAAAAAAAGCACTGCTCAGGGCTCGCCCGCCTCAAAAGATGCAGGTCAGAGGGTCAGTGAATTTGGTCACCCCGGCATCGTACATCAAAGCTCGCCCCGAGATTCTTCGCGCAGGATCCACACAGGATGCTACCGCAAGCAGCTGCACTGTAATTTCACGCCCTGGCTGGCCACGCAGTCCCTCCCTGTGCAGACCAACCCTTCGAAGCGAAGTTCTGCGTTGCACCCTGGTCCAGAGCCCACTCACGTTAGTGGCAAGATGCTGACTGAACCTCAGTGAGCTGTGCCATCGGGCCCTTCCGCTCTTCCACCAACGCTGGGGCTGTGATTCTGTATTAAATGTTTCCCTTCGCCTCTTCCGTGTGGACATTGCTACTGAGAAGTATGAGCCAGGGGCACGGGGCACTAGCCAAGACCCTTCCTGAACCCAGCAGGCCTTTTTCCTGTGAAAAAAACCAAATACTTTCCCCTCTACGCTTCGAGAGCCACACGCCAGCTGTAGAGCTCAGGGACCATAACCTCTGCTTCCTTTTGAAGCTTGCCGTTCACGTAAGTGCCCGTGACAGTAGGACGTTCAAGGAAACCTGCTCTCCTTGGAAAGCCAGTAGAAGTTGTTGTGTGAAATGGAAGTCAGTCTCCTGCTTATCGGAAACCACCAGACGCTCTCACTTGGGCACCCTCCGTGTGCTAGCGTAAAACCTAGTTACCCTCCAGTGCCTGCTGTGAATATCTCAAGAGCCTGCGAAATGTAGGGTTGGGTTTTCTTCTTGCTATCACAAGGTGATCCAACTTCTTACACCTCTATGTTTCCTCAGATGGTTTCCCGACAGGGTGTTGGTGACAGACCATTAGCTTTTTCTCCCGAAATAGATTAATTCTTTGATCAGGCTATTCCCCTCCTTTTTTAAATATATTTTGGAGCCATCGTGTGGAATTCATTAGGATTTCTTCCCATCCGAGCCCCAGGAAATCATTAAAATTCATTCCAATTAATTGTGGGAAGCTGAAAACAAACCCCACGCCAGGAAACAAGGGACGGATATAAGCAATTAAAACACTCTGTGTCTTGCCCTCTTTGGAACACTGTCAGCTTTTATGGGCACGGGTCACTCAGCAAAATACATGGGAAAAAAGAAAGACTGTTTTGGTCCATTCTTTTAAAATGCAGAATTGAGTCCTTGACTCTCGAAGTGCAAATGAAGAGTCAAACTTCCCCAAAGTTTGGGAGGCCTCAGAGGCCATCCAGGTCTTTGAAATTCAAAGCCAGGATGTTTGGCTCTCACATTAGACACCTAAATAAGACACCCCTGATATTTCAGAGGGGTTGAATATAGCCAAGACAGTGATGGTTCAGGTCCCTGGTTTTACTGCCCGTGGCAAAAAAGGAGAGGCAGTGTTGTATAGCAATACTGGGCTCTTGTACAGTGCTTTTCATCAGTAGATCCCTGTGACAGGGTGGACCAGCCCCGCGCTGTGAAGGCTGACCCTAATCAGGCCCACCTGGCTGAAGAAGCCCCGCCCCTGCAACCCTGCTGGGCATGCTCAGACTGCAGCCCAGGTATAAAAGCCTGAAGGGAGGCTTAGTGTGGGCTGACTGCCGGAGGAGAAGGACCTCAGAGGAGAGCTCCTGACCAGCCCCAGCCAGCCGCCCAAGGGGAAGACAGCTGAGACTCTAGCGTGATTTGGGGCATCTCCACCGCCCACTCCAAGGGAGAAGCTGCCCCTGAGGTACTAGAGGACCCTGTGAGCCTGTGGGAAGCTACCCTGCTGGACAAGGTAGGAAGTGGCCCAGGGAGGGTGCAGGAGCAGCCTCTCCCGCCCAGAGATCCCTGGCGCGTTTTGGACAGATTCCCCACCAAGGGAGTGGTGGGTCATCCTGCCACTCACAGGGCCCTGGCAGGGAACCAATGGAGTAAGGTGGGCCTGTGTTCCCCTACCAGGGCACAGTCCCACCCTGTGACTTGGCTCAGTGGACCACCCAGCCCTGCTTTAAAGGGCTGACTAGAAACTTTGGATTATTGCCTCTGGCCATCCATCCACCCAGCCCCGAGGGTAGGGGCCAGTCCACAGATTGTTTACAGAGCATGAGGGGCAGGCCACAGGCCCCAATAACCTCACAACAGTCTCACGCCACTTTCTATTATCCCTATTGTACAGATGGAAAAACTGAGGCACAGAGAGGAGGCGTGATGTACCCAACATCACCCAGCATGCCAGTGGCACAGCTAGAAATAGTCTAGATCTCCTAAGTCCCCAGCCAGTAGGCACCTATCCACTAGGTAGGTAGGGCACATGGAGACATTGCTATTTATTTGGGTTAGAGCCGAGCCTAGGGACCCCAAGAGAAACAGGAACATAGGCAGGGACAGACTGGATCAGAGACACGGTCCAGCTAACCCTGCTTCCTGTTTCCAACTGGGCCAGCTCCAGATGTTTCAAAGGATGGTGTAGAACCCAATGTAGTCATATGAGTCATAATCTGCCCCAGGTAGATCTCAGTCTGGTCTCTGAGGCCAGATCTACACTAGTGGAGAAAATCGATGCAAGATATTTGCATGCGTAAATTGCATAGCTGGAGTCGACATACCTTGCACCGATTTTGGGGGGGGGGCAGCCTTACAGTGGGAGGTCAACTGGAAAAACACTCCCATTTATTTCCTTTGCTCTTCACCGCAACAAAGAGTATCAAGTGCCGATGGGGGCACTCTCAGCATTCCATTTAGCAGGTCTTTACTAGACTCACTAAATCAAACCCCAGAGGATTGATCATCAGAGCATTGATCCTCCGGCAAGTGGAGACGTGGCCTGCGGGTGTATCAGTAGGTCCCTTAGCTAGGGTTGACAGTCTCAGGCTCAAACTACCCCAAACTCGTGGTATAGAGGATGCTTTGCAGTTGCACTGAGCCTGAGCACTAGCACTGGCTGCAATATCTAGGCAGACTTTTTTAGCACAGCCCTGCAAGCCTAACTGTTGCCTCTGACTCATGCTGGGCAGCTGCTTAATTGCTTATATCCGTCTCTCGTGCTGCCGTGAGCAGTGCGGATGTATCTGAACAGAGAATGGCTCGGCCCTGCAGCACAAGACTGATTATCCCATTCCATTGACCGGGACCCTAAGATGGAGCACCCCTGCTTTAAAGACCTCACTGACTAAACCAGTAAGGGGCAACCTGGGCTAGTGAGGGGCCCTCCCTCTCAGTGAGGCACAAGATTCTCGTAACCAAGATGGTCTCCTGGGATCGGGTAGGTTTGCACACTGCACTTGCGTCCCTACACAGCGCTTTGACCGGATGCAGAGGAAGCACTCGGCTCTCACAATGTTGTGGATGACAGTGCACACCGCACTTTCCCGTGCTCTTGCTTTACGTCCGTGTCACTTTTGTAACACCGAAGGGGAAAAAACCCTGATGTGGACAAAAACCCGCAGAATCTGGCAACCCCATGGGGGTGACAGTGAACGAATGTCTCATGGGCCACACATAGAACCCCGATGGACTGCAGACTGCCCACCGCTGGCGTCAACAGACCCAACACACCCAGGGTTGTGTGGGAGGGGGATAACACACAAGTAGCGTGAACTATGTCACGGGCTGCAAACAGCATGTTCAGGCTGCCATTTTGTGGTTACGTAAACCTCCCTTGCTGCGATTGCTTCTTGTCCTGTCCTCAGGGGCCAAGGAGAACAATTTTTCTCCCTCCTCTTTGTAACACCCTCGTAGGTACCTGGTAGGTACATGAAAGCCACTGTCGTGTCCCTCTCAGTCTTCTTTTCCGAACTAACAAGCCCAATTCCGTCAGTCTTCCCTCATAGCTCATGTTCTCTAGACCTTTCATCATTTTTGTCGCTCTCCTCCGGGCCTCCTCCAATTTCTCCGCCTCTTTCTTGACGCATCTTTTTTCACACGGTCCCAGCTGGATTCCAGCAGAAGGGGCTTCCCTGGGGATAAAGCAAGCCACAAATCCATCCCTATCGGTGCATCCCCCAGCCAGCTGTGGGGGCTTGTATCAGGACTCATTTGGACCCACCGTTTCTATGCAAGATGCTTCCACAGAAGTAGCCAAACTGTGGCTCGCAAGCCCAATGCGGCTCTTTTACAGTTAAGTTCCCGAGACCTCCCTCCATTCTCCACTTACCAGGCTGGGGGGGAGCTTGGATCTCCTACCCATGGGCTTCTGCTGGGGCTTGTGACTTCAGCAGGAGTGGAGCTGGAGCCCTTGCCCTAGGAGGCATCCCTTGTGGTACTGGATCCCCGAGACTTGCCTCCCAGTTGTAGGGTAAAAACCCCAAGTCCGAGCCAGAGCGGCCTGTGATGTGGGAGCCCTAAGATCCCTCTCCCTGCATGGCGAAACTCCTAGCCCGGCCAACCTGCCACAGGGCTTAATCACCAGGCCCTGGCAGGTGCACCCAGGCTCTCAAACTTCAGAAGCTGGTCGTATGTGGTTCGGAGGTCAGTAAATTTGGCCACCCCAGCATGATACCAACTCAAATTCCCTCATGTTGCTCCATCACGTACCACCGTGGCTGGCTGAGCTCTGCTTTGGGGAAGAGAGACACAGACATGCACATGGATAGCAGAGTTGGCTTCGTTTATATCTCCTAAGATTCAGTGGGAGCGTTCCGACACGTCAGAACCGGGGCCCTCCTTGAGTTTCACTAGCTCACTAGTTTCACTAGCTCTCCTCTCTCCAGCGGGAACGTCTGCCTTGGGGATCTTCTTTCATTGTCACAGCAAGACTCTTCCCCCTCACAGGCTGGGGGGAGGGATAGCTCAGTGGTTTGAGCATTGGCCTGCTAAACCCAGGGTTGTGAGTTCAATCCTTGTGGAGGCCGATTTGGGGCAAAAATTTGTCAGGGGTGGTACTTAGTCCTGCTGTGAAGGCAGGGGACTGGACTCAATGACCTTCAAGGTCCCTTCCAGTTCTAAGAGATAGGCAATCTCCATTAATTTTAATTTTAAACCACAGCTACTTCTTATATTCAGCATTTCCACGTGATGGGCCGACTGACTTCAGACTCAGTTTTACCACGTCCCATCTGGCTTTTATTACCTAGAATATGCCGGCTAGTCAGCCCGAACAGAAAATAATTAAAGGAACTTTGAAGGGGAAAGGGAAGCAAAGAAAAAAGCGTTCTCTCTTCAGACCCATAATTGTGCAAAGATAACACAAAATGCAAACGACTTATAGATACGCTGATGCGGCTCTTTTATCCCCACTTTGAAGGCTGTCGCTACAAAGGGGTAATATTTGTAATCTGCCGACACAGTAGCACTGCTAAAGAAGGTAATTTAGCATCTTCCAAAGCCGCATCCTCTTTTCATCTCACATGAAGGAAGTTTCAAGCATCTTATCTCGCAGACTCAAGACAACCAAGACCTATAAGATGGAGAATAGGCATTTCCGCCTTCCCATCTCCACTTGGGTCCAGCGCGCAGACTCCAAAATGCCTCTCTTTTGTCATTTGACAGCAAGATCAAAAAGCGGTAGTGGCTTAGGCTGCCAGCAAGGTTGAAACTCTTGGCAGTATGGGTGTGTCTAGACTACAGGGTTTTTTCGACAAAAGTGGACTATAGTTTTCGACAAAACTATACCTGTGTCTACACTACCGCCGAGTTCTGTCGACAGTAAGTCAACAGAACGCAGCAGTTTTGTCGACGGCGGTAAACCTCATTCTACAAGGAATAATGCCTTTTGTCGACAGAGTTCTGTTGACAAAAGACGCTATTGCATCCACACTGTGCTTTTTCAAAAGAGAACGTCTAGACTCTGTCGAAAAAGCAGCTTGCTTTGTCGACAGAACTGGCTGTAGTCGAGACACTTTGTCGACAGAAGCTTTGTCGACAGTATCTGTTGACAAAGCCTCTGTCGACAAAAGCCTGTAGTCTAGACGTACCCTATGGTTAGAAAGATGCAATACTAGAGGTTTGGGGCTCCAACAAGTGTCAGGGTGATCTTTATGCGTGCTCAGACACTATGGTGAGGCGAGGTATATCTCGATGGGCGAACGAAAGGACAGATGGATGGATACATGTGTTCATCCAATAATGAGAGGAAGTGGTGAGAAGACAGAGTCCTTGAAGCCTCATGGCTACATCCAGATTATGCTGTTCTAAGCATCAGAATTTCATAGAATCATAGAACACTAAAACTGGAAGAGACCTCGAGAGTTCATCGAGTCCAGTCCCCTGCCCTCATGGCAGGACCAAGCACCATCTAGACCATCCCTGTTAGATGTCTGTCCAACCTGCTCTTAAATATCACCAGTGATGGAGATCCCACAACCTCCCTAGGCAATTTATTCCAGTGTTTCACCACCCTGACAGGTAGGAAGTTTTTCCTAATGTCCAACTTAAATCTCCCTTGCTGCAATTTAAGCCCATTGCTTCTTGTTCTATCCTCAGAGGCCGAGGAGAACATTTTTTCTCCCTCCTCCTTGTGACACCCTTTTAGGTACTTGGTACATTCTGAAACTGCTAGGAGCACTGGAGACCAACAACCTGGCTGGTTGTTGAAGGTTGTTTCAAGCATGGTTGTTCAAGTTGAAGGTTGATACGTTTAGGAGGAGATTACATGCAAGAGGAAGGGGCTTGGCTCAATGATCCAGGGGGTCCTTTCAGTCTTAGGTCCCCCTACATAAATATCTAGAGTAGTTGGAGAAAGATCTACTGATGGAGCTATGGAGAGAGCATTTGCACTTTGACCCGTGGCTTGCAGGTTTAATGGAAATCTAGTTAAAAATTACAATCAGGTGGTACTGAAATTTACAAATGGTAAGTGCCCCAGAGTTGATACATCCCTGCTGGAGAGGAAGCAGAGAGAGGGGCATCTTGGGATCATGTGTAAGAGGGGCCAAAAAAGGCCAAGGTTTGGCTTGGAAAAGACAAGACCAAGGATCATTCAGCTCCATGTCTCATTTTGCCCGAGCCATATGAGGGGAGAGAAAAAAGATGCCATTAACAGCCCAGCTGTACTATTATGAGCCCAACGTTAGATAGCTTAGCAGGCAAACATCATTCCAAGGATACAGGTGTGGGGGCTAAGAAGACTCTCAACCTGCTGATCTCATCTTGTTCTCCTTTCTTCACCATGGCCCTGCCCCACCTCACATGAGGGCATTGTCCTAGCTAAGTAACCTTCCCCCTAAACGCCAGAAACTTGTGCTTTCCTCTGGTTTACTAGTCCCCAGGAAGATTGGAGATCTCATTTGAAAGACTTCCTCCCCTCAAGCAGCATGGCAAAGTGACTTAAAGATTAAGCTCCGAGTCATTTACAGTCGGTTCATGGAAATAAGCTTTAAGAGGGATTTGCTCTCCCTCCCGAAGCTGGCAGCTTGCCACGGTTGTTAAGAGAGAAAATGGAGCTTTTCCCTCCGGTCGGAACGGAGCGGCAGCCTTCGGAAATCAGTTAAGTTAGCCTGGCCTTTCTGTAAATGGTCCTACGGTATGGCCACGCCACCAGGACTCATAAATGCCTCGCCCCGGTACAGACGTGGTAAGAAGAAGGCACCCGTTGGGCCGAGGAAATGGGAGGGCCAAGAACAGGAGATCAAAATTCAACCCAGTGCTGAATTTCTAGGTAAGTGAATTGTATGCAACCACACTTTGGTAA
Organism: Apalone spinifera; assembly: GCA_030068395.1. Classification (NCBI taxonomy): domain Eukaryota; kingdom Metazoa; phylum Chordata; order Testudines; family Trionychidae; genus Apalone; species Apalone spinifera. Next base: position 67,720,199 of record JANRFK010006693.1, read on the forward strand.
CAGGCTGGTTCATTACGGAGGCCGTGCGGCAGGGCGGGATCAAACACAGCGGCATTTCACTTTGCTATTGCAGTCACGCCTAGACGCCCGTCTGTTCAGGCCCCCTCACGCCAGGTGCTGTCGTCAGGGGTGAGCAGAGCCAGTCCCCTGGCAACCCAACAGGAGCAGCCGGCCTGCAGTGGGCTACATGGCTAACTGCCCCCGCCCCCCTGGATTGTCTTTTCGCTCCACAGCTGCTGCGCTCCAGCGGGTCAGTGCATTCCTGCCTGCAGCTGCTCTGCTCTGCTGTTCTAGTTTTATTCCTGTCTAGGAACTAGGAACAAGGGGTCACCAAATGAAGTCACTAGGGAGCAGGTTTAAAACAAACCAAAGGAAGTTTTTCTTCACGCAGCACACAGCCAACCTGTGGAACTCCTTGCCAGAGGATGTTGCGAAGACTAGGGCTTTAACGGGGTTCAAAAAAGCACTAAATCCATTCATGGAGGACAGGTTATTAGAGGCGAAAGACTCCATTCCTACCCACCCTGGCTGTTTGGAAATGGATGACAGGGGAGGGATCATTTGATAATTTCCTGTTCTGTTCACTCTGGGGCACCTGGCATTGCCCACTGTGGGCAGACAGGACACTGGGCTAGACGGACCTTTGGTCTGACCAGTCTGGCTGTTCTTACATTGTGTCCTGCTCCAGCCCTGCCCCCACTCCTCCTCCTGCCTTGTTCCCCAGGCTTTCTCTTGCACCATCGCTGCTAGCCCAGCTGGCTCCCGGCTCCCGCTACCTTACCCCGGTGGCATGACTCTGGTTCTGACTCTCGTGCTGCTGGCTTCCGATGGCTCGGCTAGTCGTTCCCAGTTCTGGCGGGGTGACTCATCCCTGACGATAGCGTTGACCCTGGCACTGGCCAACTTTCTACTCACACCAAACCAAATACCTTTGCCCTGCCCCTGCCCCGAGGCACCCTGCCCCTTCTGAGGTCCCCCACTCCCTCCATGGCTTGCTCCCCCCACCCTCGTTCCCTTTCTCTGGGGTGG
>JANRFK010006693.1:67723743-67737380 GCA_030068395.1 Apalone spinifera
TTATCAGGGTTACTCTGATGGGATGGGGGAAGGTTAACAATTCTATCAAACTGGGAACAAGATGCCATTTTTTTAGCGGTGAGAGTAATTAACGCCGAGGGTCATGGCAGATTCTCCATCAGAGGCAATTGTTAAATCAAGATGGGATGTTTTTCTAGAAGAGCCACGTCAGGGATTATTTGGGGGACATTTCCTAGCCTGTGTTGGAGAGGAAGTTGGATGAGATGACCAGTGTCCGTTCTGGCCTTGGACTGTGTGACTCTATGACGAGCATCCCCTCTCCTCCTCCATGCCTCGCCAGAAAAAAGTGTCTCTAGCCTCCATGCCAGTGTGTATGTTTATTATTTGAAATATTTGCTTCCCTCCCTTTCAGTACACTCTCCCCAGCTTTATCTCTACCCTGCACTGTCAACTACAGCTTAAGAAATATAGGTCTTGCCAAACGGCTTGGATAATGAGGTCCCTTCCCACCAGGTAGAATGGTAATGGGGCTCTTCTGCCCAGGAATGGGGCCCAGGAATCTGCCCAGGAATGGGGCTCTCTTGCTTTCCAGGGCAAAACTTTCATTAACTTCAGCAGGAAGTGGAGCCTTTGGGACGAGATCAATGGGTTTTCCCCCACTCTGCCATCAATGTTCTCTGTAGGGTTAAATTCACCCCTGCAATGAGGAGTAACGGTAGTTTGAATTAGGAGCTTTAATTCAAACTGCCTAGCCCGTGCCGCATGTAGCCGCGGGCAGGGAGTTCGAACTACCGGGCATTGAAAAATGGCGGTGCCCAGGAACATGCAAATAAAGCCCGGGATATTTTAATCCCGGGCTTCATTTGCAAGTTCGAATGACTACATTAGCCACCCTAGTTCGAACTAGTAGATTAGTAAGGCAGGATTTCCCTTTACAGAAACTGTGTTGACTTTCCCCCACAAATTATGTGCATGGATATGTCTGACAATTTTATTCTTTACTATAGTTTCATGATTCTGTGATTGTATGATTCTATGTTTGGAAAGCAACTTGAGCTTTTCAGCTGGAAGGTGCCACATATGTTTCAAAAGTTGGAAAATTCCTTATTTTGTCTTGCAGCATAAACTCGATTTGGAATCAGTTGCATATTAAACTGGCTCAGGGTATCTTATCTGGTCCGTGCAGCTCTCCTGTAAGTTGCAGCCCACTTGGGGTTCTGACGACTCCCCATCCATCTCACTTTTTTTCCACTTTGGCTAGTTTTATGTTCAGCACCGTGATTGACTTGGCCACCCGGCGGCTCAATGCCCCCACACCCCTGCAGATCCGCCCAGCTCTCTGTTGGCGGAATATTTTTAGGCAAACATGTATTCAAAGGAAAACATCTTTTTTTATTTTAAAGCACAAAGACAAAATCATGCAGCTCGAAAGCACAGTATTATTTTACGGCACATTTTAACTTTGGTAACAGAGACATTTGTGTCCTCCCCTATGTTGTTCAACCAGCAAGTGCAGTTGAGGGGTGGGGGGAAGAGACAGAATAAACCACTGTGCATTAAGCAGCAATGGGCAATTACTCAACTGTTAATTTCTACAAACAGAACAGAGCTTTGATGGGAAAGGCACAGAAAGCTGGAAGCAGACAGAATGGATCGGCCCTCCATTCTTGTTGCTTTAACTTTAAAGGAGTTGTTTTATCTCAGCACCCCAGCAGAAGTGTGGAGGAGCCATGTCAAATGAGAAATAAAAATGAGCAATGCCTATAAAAGAAAGACATCATGAGAATCTGCCATTCGGGAATAATGAAAGGCTCAAAGCCCGAGCCGATTGTGCAACCGACTCGAGGCCTGTCAGCTTTGATAACAATGGCAGCCATCAATTCCTGTAAAAATGGCAACCGCGTGAATTGGAAATTCTGAAGCGCCTTTTAGGGCTGAAATGAGATTTTCTGCTGCACGCATTTGTCTGTGTGTTCCCACTCACTTGAAAAGCACCGGACAGTTCAGAAGGAAAGGGAAATAGCCAGTGGGGCAGATTTATTTATTTATTTCCTAGCAAGCCGTCTTAAAATGGCAAGGGCTTTGTGAAAACTACCGTGAACGTCTAATCCACACGGGGGCCATTTAAAAATGGGAAGGGTATTCTCCTTGATTTACCTTGGCGAACGGGGCACATTATGAGAGGCTTTTGCTGTTGTGTGTGGTGAAGGGACCCCAAATTTGCTGTCAGATTAAAAAGGGGGAGGGAAAACAGCTTTGTGACATTGTCTGGTCTCCTTTTCTTTTCCTAGTCCTGGTCTACACTAGGGCTTTATTTCAAAATAAGCCCCTTCGGCTGAATTAACAAGCAGAGTGTCCGCACGACCAAGCCCGTTATTTCGAAATAACCGGCTGCTTCTTTTGAAATCTGTACTCCTGCTTTCCTCGGGGAATAGCACTAACCTGGAAACAGCTATTTCGAAAGAGCAGCAGTGTAGATGCTCCAGTGCCGCTACTTCGAAATAACTTCTCCCCAGAGGAATTTGAACAAATTACTCCCCAGTGTTTCCTGGGGTTCTAAGTCGACAAAGCATGTCCACATTAACGGCACCTGCGTCAGACTCATTTCGAGGCTTCCCCGTCATGAGGGCACATTATTTCGATTTTGTTCGTTCTGAAGTTATTAAATCGATTTTAGTTTTCAGAATAGTGTCTTAGGGTAGACATGCCCCTACTGACCTACCCACCCTATGGCTCTGTGTTTGATATGTGATTGGCTCTGCACTGTGCATCTCACAGCGCCTGAAATATCTTTTTAGACAAACAACTCATCATTGAAATAATCAAATGTTGAAGTGTTTAAAGTAGGCTAAAAATGGACCAGCTGCAAGACTGAGAAGCATGTGAAATAGAGATTTGTTCAGCATTGACTTGTCTTAAACAAGAGACCCTCCCACGCCTTCCTTTTTGAGACTGAATCTGGGACAATTCTTTGCTGCTGGAGGGGGAGGGGAATGAAGGTGATCAGGTAACTTAACAGATCTTTTCCGTTTGGCCTGAATTTCAACACTTAGAATCGGCTTTTTTATAGACCGGTATTGTTTGCTCATGAACAGGTATTCTAAGCACCTCAAAGAATCTTGTTTTCTGGAGAGGAACAAGTTGAGTCGACATCACCCACGTAGGGTTGGTGGAAAACGGCAGCACAGGCCAATAAAATCGACGTAGGAATCTGAAGGGGATGTGAAGAATTTTTCAGTCCTCTAAAGAGAAGCAGAAAGCCACAACGTTTGGCTCAGGACCTGTTGTGTTCCCTCCCTCTGGGGCATCTGGCATTGGCCACTGTCGGCAGACAGGATGCTGGGCTAGATGGACCTTTGGTCTGGCCCAGTGTAGCTGTTCTTATGTTCTTATGGACGTTCTCCAGAGGCAAAATACGACCGGCTCATTATAACAATAGGGTAATGTTTCAATCCTTTTTCTTCAGCCTCTCTTGCTCTTTTCGAAGGTGGCAGGACCAAGCATGGTCTAGATCATCCTTGATAGATGTCTGTCTAACCTGCTCTGAAACACTGGAATAAATTGCCCAGGAGGACACAGTCCTCCAACTGAGGCCTAATCAGCGCAGAGTAGAGTGGAAGAATGATTTCTCATGTCCTGCTCACGTTGCTTTCTAAACAGCTGGGCATGCAGTGAGCCATAGTGAGCATGGTCATAGTCCCAGTGCCTAAAGTCCACGCTTCTTTTCCAAGTACCGAGTGATCATTGAACACCACAGTGGCTGATGCAGATACCTGTATAATTCACCTCAGGGGAAATTCACTGCCATGCAGACAAGGGCTCTACGTCACTTCAGCTTAATTTGGAGGATTCAACCGGCGGAGCGTCATTTTGTTGGCCCTCTGCGTGTGAGGAATGTCACCCACTGCGCCGAGCCGTGTGTGAAAATGGGCCACGAATGTAGAACCTTTGCAATTCATGTCTAAGAAACTAATTCTAGCCCTAGTGAAGTCGGATGATCAAATTCTTCTCCATTGACTTGAACAGCAAAATGCCCATTGATCTCAGTGGGAACAATAGTTAGTCCTACTAAGTGGGGACCACGAGGGCTAGGTTGCAGCACTGATGAGGACAAGTCTTATCCATCTCTATCGTCTGTGCTCCTTGAAAATGAAAAGCAGTGAAGTGTCCTTTCCTCTCTAAAAACCATTTTCACTCTGACCCAGATCCTGCCGGGCTTACTCAAGAAATGATCCTCTCGACAGTCTGTGTGAACAGAATAAAGTCCAAACCAGTGATATACTTGGTGCTTTAAAATGGCCAATTTCACACTGCTGAAAACAATTAGCCAGATCAGCCAGGAGGAAAAATTTAATCAGAAAAATTTGAATGATAATTGGGAATTGTTCAAGAACATCTTATTAGATGCCCCAAAAGCCATAATCCCTCAATCAGGGAAGAAGGGCTTAAAAACTTTTTTTTTTTAAATAAAACCTCAGCTGGTTTAGAATAAGGGAAGGAAGGAAGGACGGAAGGAAACTGAATTTTCTGGAAAACAGATCCTGTAAAACTAAATTGATGTCTTTTTTGTGTGTGTGTGTGTGTGACAGGGACAACTAGGTCCAGGGACCCCCTGCTGGAGGCCTTGTGGCCCTGCCACACCCTGTCCCAGAAGAGGGCAGTAAAGAGGTCCTCCAAGATGCCTAGAGCAGCTGTGTAGAAAGCAACCAATCAGAGCCCAGCAGGCTAGTATAAGAAGAGCTGCTAGCCAGCGCTCAAGCTGGAGGAGTGTGGCTGGTGTGCCTGGCTGCCTGAGGGAGCTACAGGACTGCAGACAGTGCAGTGCTGGCAGAATCCAAAAGGGACCTGAAAGTGTTGTGGGATGGCTGCTGGGACTGCAAGGCCCTGAGGTAAAGGTGGGGAATGAGCTGGGCTGCAGGGAGATGTAGCAGCGATACAGTGTATGTAAAGGGGAGCGGCAGATGGCTGCTCTCTGTAAGATCTCTGTCCGGGACCTGGAGTAGAGGGCTGGCCCAGGCCCTTCGACCACGAAAAAATGGCCTGGACTTTGAGACCCCCTCAGTGGGGAACTGGACTCGTGTAGCGGCCCATCTGAAGAGTGGAAGTGAGAAAGGCTGAGAGAGGTGAAAAGTCCCCAGGAAAGGGGCTTGGAGGATATGCCCACACACCACAGTTGGGACTGCTTGAAGAGCAGGACAAGTTGAGAGAGCCCAGAAGGGACTGACAGTTTGAACCAGGGGACTGCTAGACTGATCTGCAGCCCCATCTCTGGACTTGCTTCTCAATCAAAGGACTTTACAGAGGCTGCTGAGCAAGGCCCCTTGTTAGGTGTACATCCTGGAAGGGGGGTTGATTTTTATCCCGCATCCAGTTTATTTTTGACCCAGCCAGAGATCTGAATCACTGAAGACCCACATGCACTGAGTCGGGGCGCTTGGAAGAGGTGAGTGCACCCCATTACAATGAAATTATACAGTTAGTTGAGAAAGGTAATTGTGTGGATGTAATATACTTAGTCTTACATAAGGCATTTGACTTGGTACCGTGTGACATTTTGCTTTAAAAAACCCAGACCAATATTAACCCATCACACCTTATGTGGGTTAAAAACTGGCTCACAGATAGGTCTCCTAAGGAAATGTAAACAGGAAATTGTGAGCCCGGCGTGTTTCTAGTGGTGTCTCTCAGGGGTCTGTTCACGGCCCTCCCCTGCTTTTATCAATGACCTGAGAGAAAACATAAAATCATCACTGAAAATGTTTACAGGTGACACAAAACCCTTGTAAATAAGGAAGAGGCTTGGTAACAAATACAGAATTCTCTAAATTGCTTGGAAAGCTGAGAATTATGGCTATTGGTGAGTGCTTAGCTCTAGGAACAAAGAAAGTAGGTCATACTCACATGGAGGGAAACTATATTCTGGGAAGCAGTGGTTCTGAAAATGCTTTGAGCGTGGTGGTGGGTAATCTGCTAAACCCATGCTAGTCGGTGGCTAATAGGGCTAATGCCGGTGCATATACTGGAGAATCTTCAAATAGGAGTAGAGAATTGTTTTACCTCCATATATTGGCACTGATGTGACCACCGCTGCAATGCTCTGTCTTCTTCTAGCGTCCATGGTTCCGGAAGGGTATTGCAGAACTGCTGAGTAAGAGTAATTAGTCACTGGAATAATTTGCCAAGGATTACGGTAGAATCTCCATCTCTGACAACTTTCAAATCAAGCTTGCATGTTATTCTATGCAATATTTTGGTGCAGGTCTCTGGGCTGTGTTATACAGGAGGCCAGACTGACTGTTCACAGTTGTCTCTTCTGGGCCTGGTATCTGTGAATCTGCAAGATGTGGCCTTACACCTGCACTGAATCCCCAGGGAACATGAGCACAGCCAGACTGGGTCAGACCAACGGTCCATCTCGCCCAGTGTCCTGTCTACTGACAGTGGCCAACGCCAGATGCCCCAGAGGAGTGAACAGAACAGGGAATCATCAAGTGATCCCTCCCCTGTAACCCAATCCCAGCTTCCGACATACAGAGACTAGGGACACCATTCCTGCCTATCCTGGCTCTTAGCCATTGCTGGACCTGTCCTCCATGGATGTATCTTGTTCTTTTCTGAATCCTGTTAAAGTCCTGCTCTTCACAACATCCTCTGGCAAGGAGTTCCACAGGTTGACTGTGCATTACATGACTGTGCTTTCCTTTTGTTTATCTTAAATCTGCTACCTATTAATTTCATTTGGAGATCCCTAGTTCTTGTGTTATGGGAACAAATAAATAACTTTTCCATATTCACTTTCTCTGCACCGGTCATAATTTTATAAAGAAACTACAAGTGAAAGCATCACTTTTTCTGCTTGGTTCTGAAGCAGGTACCTTTTGATATTAGGTCAATGTGATAATCATTTCACTAGAGACACCACTCTCAGGCTATTTTCAAGCTGAAGATTATGGCTGTACACAAATTATTCCCAAATATGCAAATTATCTTGATACATAATTTGCATACAAGTGGAAAATTATGGGGGGAGCCACAAAACAAAGTTATGAGTAGTATTCTCTCTAAGCTGTGTAGCCGCATGGGAGAGATTCAAATGCTGCCCACCTGATTAGCAGCGCGCCCATAGCTAGGTGTTTTGTTTCTACTGGTGGTGCACATGTTCACATGCGCCGGTATATGTGAAAAAATTATTCTGCACATGGATGAAACAAATTAGAGGAAACATTGTTGATGCGTACCTCCGAAAGTGGGCCTGGCTCATTGTGCATTTTCCTGATGTTCAAGCTGAGGAAAATGCAAATCAAACAAGCAAACCAGCAGCGTTGAAAAAAAATGTCACAGGCCAACTTTCCTTTTAGTTTTAATAATCGAAGCTGTGACTGGTGACAAACATTACAAGATTTCTCTTTACCAACCACAGTATTTTTGGACTGTCCCTTTAAAAGCTCGGGGCTCTGGACTCGTGGGCACATTATTGGTGCTGATGCAAAACAGGGCACTTCTGAGGATGCTGAATGTACCACTGGCTGTGGTCACCATAGGCCAGGTCATGAGCCCCGAGTCAGCTACACATAGCAGTTTCCTAGCATGCCTTTTGCCCTCCAATTGTGCATATTTTGGACCTGGGGTCTGCTGGCGAGGAGGAGGGGGCCTAGAACTGGCTTTCAGGGTGTTTAGAATTGGCTTTCTGCTAACATAGCTCTTTTAGGTAGAGGACCCTAAAAACACTCCATATTTTACAGACAGATTTGTGCCCATGGTGCTAATAATAATTAATACAGTCAAACTCTCCTCCAATGCATTGATATTTCCATTAGCTTCCAGGCAAGCATTCGTCTTCGCTTCGCTTCGCTCTGTTGCCGATGTTGGTTTGCCCTAGAAAGCTGGTATTGACTGACTAGCTAGGGAGGTTGTTCAATGAAATTGTGAAGGCAAAAAAGAGAGAGAGAGCTTCCCATTTATTTACTTATCTGTTGTTCTAAAGTGTTCATCTTTCAGCAAAGAAAGAGCGGTGACTAGGGTTTCCAGGTGTCCGGTATTCAACTGGACAGTATGGTATTCGCGTCCCCCATCTGGTACAAAAAACAGAAAATACTGGACATGTTTCCCTCTGACGGATGCCTGGCAGGGACAGTTTTCCCCTGCCGCTTCTGGCGAGGGTGGGGAGCCATTTAAAGGTGCAGGGCTTTTTTTTTTTGTTTTGTTTTGTTTTGTTTCCTAAACTACTTTGGTCTCCCCCCCTTTTTTTTTCTCAACAGAATTTTTTCCGTGGTGTTTTTTATTTTGAGGGGTGGCGGTGTTTTTGGTTAAACCATCTGGCAACCCTAAGCACTACCGATTTGCATTCTCTAGGATTTACCTATGTACATGTGCGCACACACACTACACACTCCTACATTTCCACTTCAGCTGGGCCAATACTTTTCAGCATGATGCTGTTCTCTTGCACTTTTAAGAGAAGGTCGGATATTATGTTTTGCAGTCAAAGGGGCAGCAAACTCGGTAAGTACAGCTAAGATAATGACATTAACAAGTCAGTGAACTGGAAGATTTCCATCGCTACATGTTTTCTTTTGATATGGACACTGCATCCAAAAAAAATGTTTAGTCTTCAAAGTCAAGCACTGCAAAGTTAGGCAGTTCCAGAAGTCTGGTTGCCTGTACAATCCTCATTCATTGCCTTTGCAGCAGTATTACAATACAATCTTTAATGATATGCTCACATACTATGTATTTCTGCACAACCCTACTTCATTCAGCCCAGAGAAGAGACAGTGCTCGCTGAATGGGAGGTTGATCAATATTTCTTTGTATCTTCATCATTCGGTGTGTGGCCCCAGGCATTAGTCACTGTACACGATCCACATCTCGCAGTGAATGTAGAATGATTCGTTTCCGCAGGGACTTTTCTAGTGTAATGACTTGAAGATAAATTCATTAAGATTTATCACCCCTTTGCAGTGGATTGGTCTTCCCAATTTACATCCCATTTTACATCCCAAGGCATGGAGCTCAAAACCAAAATGGTCGCGCGTCGGCTCGTTTGGAGGCTCAATTTGAGAAGCCCGTGATCTGGTTTTTCTCAGTTCTTAGCCCTTTACATGTTCAGAGCACAGATTTTACAGACATCAGTTGCAGTTGTGAGTAGGGCTGTGAAATCCTGTTTCATTGGTTAACCCAGTTGAACGTTAAGTTTAACCGATTAACCAGTTAAACTGGAGGCGGGCAGGGGGAACGGCTATAGCTTGGTTGGGCTGGAATGGCCCCTCACCCACTAGGCTGGGGGCACCTCTCCCACCATGGACAAGAGCTGCTCTAGATGGGCTGCAGTGTCTTTCCCCATGGTGGGTGCGGGGGAGGGAGAGGAGCAGGCTGTTCTAGCCCCTACCAGTTAATTGGTTAATCATTAATGTCCCAAGTTGTGAGTGGCTCAGCTCTTCTGCAAAGTAGACCCCAGTTGGCTCACTGACCCAGAAAACAAGCAACACCCAGGGTATGTCTAGACTGCACCCCTCTGCCGGCAGAGGGATACAGATGAGGCTAGGCGAAATTGCTAATGAAGCAGGGATTTAAATATCCCACATTTCATTAGCATAAAAATGGTTGCCGCTTTTTTCGGCACAGAGCTTTGTCGGAGAAAAGCGGCAGTCTAGAGGCTGATCTATCACTACAGAAAGCCTTTTCCAATAGATCCCTTATGCCTCATAAAACAAGGTATACAGGCTCTATCGGAAAAGGCTTTCTCTAGACAAAGTGCTGCATCCGCAAAAAGTAGTGGCCATTTTTATGCAAATGAAGCACGGGATATTTAAATCCTCGCTTCATTTGCAATGGTGACCTGCCTAAGCTGCATCCCTCTGCCGACAGAGGGATGCAGTCTAGCCATAGCCCCAGTGACCACCTAGGAAAAGTTTGCATGAAGTCACTTGCCCAGAATCACATAGGTTGCTGAGGCAATGACAGAGATCCAGTCCAGTTCTCCAGAGGGTCATTCAGCTGCATTAACCAGGAGATCATCCGTTCTCATCCCGCAGTCCAATTCACCCCACACCTGAGCTTCGGCAGCCACTGAGCTAAAGCCCTACCCCACCCCATTTCCTCAGCAGCACAGGTCAGCCTTATGCGCTGAATGAGGCAGGGAGCCTAGAGAACAAGAGTCAGTACAATCAAAATCACTATCATAACACACATATACAAGGGGGCTAGAAAAAGGCTACACAGGAAAATTTCAGTCTGCCATCACCTCATTTTTGAGTGATTGTGAAATAACAACGAATCGTCTTGCAGCACCTTAAAGACTAACAAAACATGTAGATGGCGTCATGAGCTTTCGGGGGCACATCCCACTTCTTCAGATGACTGGAGTTATTAAAGGTCCAGTTTCTAAATAAAGATTCTAAAGATTCCAGGGGATGGGAGGGAAGAAAGAAGGGAAAAAAGGGACAAGAAATAATCAATTTAAGTGTCTATTGACCAAGCACAGTCCAAGCAGGACCAAGCATGGTCTAGATCATCCTTGATAGATGTCTATCTAACCTGCTCTGAAACACTGGAATAAATTGCCCAGGGCGGTTGTGGAATCTCCATCACTGGATATATTTAAGTTTTTCCTAATGTCCGACCTAAACCTCCCTTGCTGCAGTGTAAGCCCATTGCTTCTTGTCCGATCCTCAGCGGTTTTCAAGTATCTAAAAGGGTGTCACAAGGAGGAGGGAGAAAAATTGTTCTCCTTGGCCTCAATCATGTCCCCTCTCAGTCGTCTTTTTTCCAAACTAAACAAGCCCAATTCTTTCAGTCTTCCCTCATAGCTCATGTTCTCTAGACGTTTAATCATTCTCGTTGCTCTTCTCTGGACCTTCCCCATTTTCTCCACATCTTTCTTGGAATGTGGTGCCCAGAATTGGACACAGTCCTCCAACTGAGGCCTAATCAGCTCAGAGTAGAGTGGAAGAATGACTTCTCGTGTCTTGCTCACATTGCACCCTGGTGCACAGGCCTAGACCTGTTCTATCCCTGCTTCCTTGAGCTGGGATACTCTGTCACACGCTGTGCAGCCCAATAGGCACCCAGGAGCTGGGAGGGGCTGGAGTATGCCCAGAGGAGATGGCACCTTCCGGGAATGCAGCTTCCCAACTCTACCAAGACTCCCCCGGGCAGGAATGCACAAAGATGTTTTCAAAAGCTCATAACTTGTCCAGATGTGGGTTCTTTTTCACTGGGGGGGGGGGAACAACACATCCTGGATAGCAGGGTGGTTGCCCTGCCAAATGTCAGGTCCCTGCTCTAATGCACTGAGCCACTAAAGGGTCTCAAGAAAATTGTGAGAATTTCAACACCAACAAAACAATGCCAAGACTGCATCTTTTTAGCGGAAACTTTCCAGAACTATCCATCCGGAAGCTGACACCCCTTCCCCCCCAGCATGGAGTATTTAAGCAGGAATAGTTCAAAGTTTGGCAAAGTTGGGAGCAACTGAAAACAGACTCTTATGAGAGCGTCAGACAATGTTAGTGATGGACACCCTTTTCTGAGCTTCCTCTAATGTTTCAGTATTTGTATTTATATGTGCATGCACAAAGGCACCTCCTAAGTCATATAACCTCAGGTTGTGAACCCATCAGCGCTCACAGGCTACTCCCCGTGAAGCCTGCACAGTGCTTGTAATGGAAGGGTTTCAAAGCGAACACCGGTTGCAGTAGGAACACGGTATTTGCAATTCATGCCCAGGGCAATATTCTGTCTGGTTCACAGTAGAAGTGAACCCCCTTCTCAGCTGGTGGCTGTGTGCTGGAGGGGCCATTTTCTTGCCTAAGAAGCAAAAACAAGTTCCGGACGGTTTGTGGTTGCTAAACTTCCCATGGTGCATTCCACACTCACAGTCTTAGCATCAGTGTCCTTCAGCTTCCAGATTGGGGGACTATATTCTGCCAAAGCTAAGGCCCCCTACAGCTTCAGTTAGATACAGCTTCCTTTCGCTGTCTAGCCTCAAAGGGTGACTTTTCGTTTTGCCGTGAGCAAGGACAGGAAGAAGGATTCCTGGGCTTGGGTATATTTTAGAGGCAGGCCGGAGCTACAAAGACCAGATCCAATTCCTGACTTTCTCAGAGCTTGGAAAATGACTAGTAGTTCTGTGGCACCTTTGGGTACACCTACATTGCACGCTTATTTCGGAATAAGCTATTCCAGAAGAAATACTCCGAAATAGCTTATTTTGAAATAGCACGTCTACACTACAGGGAAGCCTCAAAATTAGTCCAAGGCAGGATCCCTTAATGTGGACGTGCTACCTTGATTTAGAGCCCCAGGAGGCACTGGGGAGTAATTACTTTCAATGGCCCTGGGGAGAAGCTACTTCGAAATAGCAGCAATGGAGCGTCCACACGACCGCTATTCCAAAATAGCTATTTCAGAAGAGGCGTTATTCCTCGTGGAATGAGGTTTACAGAAGTCGGAATAAGCCGTCCATTATTTCAAATATATTTTGAAATAACGGAATTGCTGTGTAGACGCTCATGTTGTTATTTTGGAATAACGGTCATTATTCTGAAATAACGCTGCTGTGTAGATGCACCCTTAGAGACTAACCAAAATCTATAAAATCATGAGTTTTCGTGGACAAAACCCACTTCATCAGATGAATTGGAGTAGAAAAAACAGAAACCAAGATATATATAGATAGCAGCAGAAGAAGTATCTGTCAGCCTCATTACCACAGGGAAATCCTACAACTAATTAAGTGGGCTGGATGTGTCCCATACATAGCTTTTGATGTGGAAATGTGGATGTGAAAGGTGGGAGATTAAAGGGTATTCAGGACAAGGCCAAAGTCTTGGCTCAGCCCATTCTGTAGAGTTCGACAAGACACAAATATCGGAGCTGAAGCTAAACGTCCTCCTCGGTTGGCAGTGTTCAGATCTGGGGCGTAGGACAGGAGCCATCTCAAGCGTGTTTGGGGAGTGCTCCAGGATGCTGGAGGATGGTATGGACAAGTGAGCAATATTGAGCCAACTGTGTCCTCTGTTCAGGGTGAGGCCTAATCTGGGATTCGAGAGCTTCATGTTCAATGTTTTGCTCTTCCAGATTTTGTGCGACCTTGGACAAGCCATGTAGGCCCAGATCCTCAAAGGCATTTAGGGAATTTGGAATTGAAGATCTAGCTGTTCAGTTTTCTCTCCCATTCAACTCCCCAGCTGTAAAAGGGGGAGGATAGCCAGGGCTCTGTGAGGATAAATCCATTACAGATTGTGAGGGGCTCTGATTGTGAGCTCCTCAGGAGTGGGATTGGCTTTTTGCTTTCTACCTTAGACACTTAGTGCTACCAACATAGCTGGCCCCATCGCCATAGCATCTAAGTTGACTGAGGAAGACTTGAACCATGGCTCTCATGTGACCTCTAACCCCGGACTTCTTCCCCTCTGGAGACGGGAGGGTGCTAATATTCCTTCGGCAAGCCCGAGGCACAAAGAAGACGCACCAGAAATGTGGAGAACATTCCCCGGATCATGGTGCAACTCAATAGTAGAAAGGACCACAAGAGTGTATTTCCCTGGCGTTCATATTCCACTTATGTCATCCTGAATCGTGAGTGTATTACTATTACCTAGAGGTATTGTTTCTATAACAGTACCCCAACCGCAGCTGCAGGGCTAGACATCCAACATGATGTAGACAGGGCG
>JANRFK010006693.1:67738826-67758334 GCA_030068395.1 Apalone spinifera
AGCCTAAAGATCTGAGCAAGGGGAAGCAATGCCTTCCCTGGGTCTTAGTGCTCAACCACTCCTCTTCCTATCCCTATTCTGATTCTGAAGGGGCCATGCTGTTTTATTTTATTTATTTATTTATTTATTTATTTGCTTAATAACTTTTGGGATCCTTTTTTTTCGCTCAACAAGTTTTTTCCCTCCACAGAATATTTCCCTGATGTTTTGGAGGTTTTTTTTGCGGGAGGGGGATGTTTGGTATTTTTGGTTAAACCATCTGGTAACCCTATCCCCACCCCCCTTTGCCAGTGATGAGTGGCCATTACAGGCCACAGTTTGCCCGAGGCTGGGGCTAGATGAAGACTGGCATTGGGTCGCTGAGGCAAGGTGGGGACAGGGGAATTGGGTGTTTCCTGGGAGGAGAACTGGGTGCTTCTGGGGAGGGGAGGATACTGGGGTGCAAAGCTGGATAAACACCCACCCCCGGAAGGGGGGCTCAGGCACTGGAGTGGGCACTGCCGGAGGGCAGTGTCCTGAAGAGGATGCTGTGGTCTGAGAATGACACAGGTCGGGACTAGAGAGGGGGCGAGAACACGGGGAGACACCAGCTAGAGGGAGGCATCCAGTGAATTGACGAGCTAATTCCCAGGGCTACCGGCTGCAGGTGCCATGGTGGTGAGTCTGCCCCGGGACAGGGAGGTAGGAGTGAGTTGAATGCTACTGTTGCTGGGCAGATTTAGCACTCCCCAATCAGACGCTTCTGGAGTTGGGTGGGGTAGTTTGGAGTCAGATTCCTTGAGCAAGCTGGTAGGGCAGCTGCGTTTCTAAGGCCTGTGTGAGCTGGGAGAAGCTGAGCCAGAAGCAGAGAGCAGACTGTTGTTTCTCACTCTGCAGCACTTAGCTCACAAGTGAACAGACTTAAAGAAACCCTGCTGCAAACTGACTGGTTAATCAGTGAGCTGGCTGCCTAGCAGTGACCACAGCAGAGGAAGAGGCTGCCTGGACTCCAACTGAGGATTCCCTACAAGCAAGTGGAGAGATGGTTCAGACTCAGCATATGGTGCAGATTTGATGATCAGAGGCACAAACTGAGACTTTGATGAACTAAATCCCTTTTGGTAGGGTTGCCAGATACCTTCACAAAAAATCCTGTAGATGCCGGGGGAAAAAATTGGTTGAGCCAAAAAAAAAAAAAAAAGGACACTGCGCCTTTAAATTCCCATGCTCCACACTCCCCCTGCACCTGCCAAACATGGCAAAGGAAAAATTTTCCCAACGGCCTTCCATCTGAGAAAAATATTTTACATGTCTGGTATTTTCTGGGTTTTTTTACTGGCCAGAAGATGCAATTTCCGGACTGTCTGGGTGAAAACCGGATACCTGGCAACCCTAGCTTTTGGGACCGCTCAATCTTTTCTTACTGTGTTTGTGTGGACTGAACTGTTCAAATTTTACTTTTTGTTTTCTCTTTATTTATGTTTACTGTAACTATGGACATTATCTGTGGATTATTTTAACTTTTATAAAATCTTATGAAGAAACAATCTTTTTTATCTTGACTGTAGGAAGGCCGACACTTGGCGATCCTTGCTGAAATTCTTTACAGACTGAACTCTGGGTCTCCAGTACTGCTGTGGGAGTGGGGGGGTTTGTAGACACTGGAGAAAAAGTCTAGGCCACCCAAGCTTACACATGCATCATACGCAAAAGTTCTCCCTTGCTGCTTGCCCAGCTGAAGAAAACATAAGCCAAACAGCAACATGGAGCCCTTGCATTCTTGGTCCATATCTTGCTTCTAAACATCCCCCACACCAGAGTTTCCCCAAGCCATGTAGAACATATATTCTATGATCAGCAGCCAGCTACTAACCTACCGTGGAGTCTACCTAACGTAGAACTTTGCACAATTTTAGTCGGACACGTAGACTCGATGATCAAAGAAAAAAGCAGCAGCAGAAGAAAAACATTCACATCTTTTATGGACTGAGCAGGATGATGATAACTAATAAGCCCAAAAGCAGAAATTCTAGGTTGGGAAGCAGAGGGACTTTAATTCAGTACTAGGCAGATTATTGGTCTTCCATCCCTTTTATATTTAACACCAAATATTAAAGGAGGAAGCAAAATCCTCAGCTTTTTCACCAAAAGCTACTAAATAAAGTCAATTATAATCTCACCTTTCTCCTAGGGAAACTTTCATTTCCTTCCTTCGTAAAACAAGCTGGTAAATATTTAAGCTTTCCCGGTCCTCACTGCATGAGCTCGCTCACTTATCTCCAATTTATTTTTCTCTTGCTATGGCCTTTGGCTCTGATGTGAAATCCCAGAACTCCTAGCACCAGCAGAATGAATGGTGCAGCTTTTGTCATTATTATCACGCTGAATGTATGCTCTCAGGAAAGAAGTATTGACATTTTTCACTCCATTCAAAAATCTTGAGAAGGGGAACATAGGATGCTAGGCTAGGTGGACCTTTGCATATCTGTTCCTGTCTTCCGACAGTGACCAATGCTAGGTGCTTTTAAGGGAATGAACAGAACAATCATCGAGTAATTCATCTCCTTTCATCCACTCTCATCTTCTGGCAGTCAGAAGCAAGGGACACGCAGAACATGGATTCATACCCTGACCATCTTGGCCCTATCCTCCAGGAACGTATCTAATTATTTTTTATACTTTTGGCCTTCGCAACATCCCCTGGCAAGGAGTTCCACAGGTTTACTGTGCCTCATGCGAAGAAGTCCTTCATTTTGTTTTAAACTTGCTGCCTATTCATTTCATCGAGTGAGCCCTCATTCTTGTATTATGAGCAGGAGTAAATAACACTAACCAGTTCATGTTCTCTGCAGTTGGAAAACAGATGACTAAAGGGAATATGATAGAGGTCTCTGCAATCAGTTCCAGGCTTTTCAATCTCACCCGATATGGAAAATAATCAGTTTTGTAATCTATCTCTCCCTTTTTCAGTTCTAATGCATTTTTTTTTAGATGGAGTGACCAGAACTGCATATTGTATTCAAAGCGTGAGCATATCATTGATTTATATATAATGGCATTAACATATTTGCTGTCTTATTATCTCTCCCTTTCCTAATGGTTCCTAACATTCTGTTGGCTTTTTGGATAGCCACACAGTCCTCTGAAAACAGTCACTCAATGTGCAGTGGCTATGTCTCCACAACAGTGTTATTTTGGAATAACTGAGGTTATTCCGAAATAACTGCTTGTAGTGTAGACGTGGACTATGTTATTTCAACATTATGTTGAAATAATGTCGAGCTGGAGGACTTTTCCTCCGACTTCCCTTACTCCTTGTAAAATGAGGGTTATAGGAGTCAGAGTAAAGAGTGCTTTTTCTCGGAGTTCCTGCTGTGTAGACAGTGCCAAAAACCAAAATAAGCTATTTCGACTTTAGCTACCCAACTGATGTAGTTCAAGGTGCATAGCTTATTTCAACTTTAGCCCTGCTGTTTAGACATGCTGTGTGTGTGTGCAATGTGTACATAAGATATGTGTTCTGTCTGTCTGTCTGTCTAGCCATTTCACTGTGATATAAATAGCTATGTTTGTTTGGACCTTAAATGTAAGAAAATGTGGCACTCTCAGATCTTTCCACTAAGGTGGCCTAATGGCTGATAATTTTCTTTTTGTATCTCTGAATTGCCACTACTGTGAATGTAACTGAAAAAATAATCTGAACAGTCAACTTGCTACTCTTCAAGGCCCCTTTGCCAACTGCCATTTTGCTGAACACATTTGTTTGTTTAGCAGTGGCTAAGGAAAAAAACACATAGTTTGAACGAAAGTTTCAGAGGAGTGGTCCACACCACTTTTGCCGTAAGTGGTATAACACTGCTGACTTACCAACTGCCCAAGTCTCCAAGAGAATATGTGTCCCTCTCTGTATGTCAGGGAGTCCTTAGAGTCATTCTTCCTTTGTGAGTTTTCCCTAATCTAAAATAAAAGTCCTACCAACTGAACCTACATTTTCTGTTCCTCAGGCATCAGGGTTAATTTCTAGTGGGAGGATTAAAGCTACCTCAGAAGCCCTGGAGTACCACCACCCTTCCTGCTGATTTTCACAGGCATCTACACTACCATGGCTACAGTGGCACAGTTACATCACAGTGGATAGACATTTCCTACAGCAACTGAAGGGATTTTTCTACTGATGTGGATAATCTCCCTCTCTCTGAAGCCAAATCTACGCTGATGGAGAAAATCGAGGCAAGATGCGCAACTCCAGCTACATGAATTACTGTCACGATGAGTAAGGGAAGTCAATGTGGGCACCCTCAGCATTTGATTTAGAGGGTCTTTACTAGACCTGCTAAATCGAATCCCGGAGGATTGATCACCAGTGATGATCCCCCAGAAACCGAGAGGTGGTAGCCAGGTGGATGGAAGAATGTTTCTGTTGATCTAGCTGCATCTATGGTGTGGGGGCTCGGGTCAATCCGACTATGTTGCACACAGCTGTGAAATATTTCATACCCTGTGCAAGTGCTTTGCTGAATCAGAGCCTAAAGGAAGGGGCTTTTGCGAGCAAGTCCCAGTTGGAGTTTGGTACCTAAGAGCAGGCAGACTGTGTGGTGGTCATGAAGAAAAAGAATCTCCCACCCTTCCCCATGGATACCTCTGGCATGCGGCTGCAGCCTGTTGGAAATCCAGCCTTTGTCGGAGATTTTGTCAGAGTGGAACGAAAGGCAAGATCCTGAGAAATGAAAGGGAGAACATCCCATACTGGGGCTTGGTACCTGTCTCACACAGGCTCTTTGCTACGCTGCCTGGCCTTGCTGAGGGTGTCTGGAGGCTGCCATGTTACACTACCCATGGTACTTTTGATAGCCGAGGAAATCGAAGCACTGGACCAAAAAGAGCCCAGTGAGGATCACGCGTCTTAAGTGTCCTGAAGCCCGTAGCAGGACTGCCTATAAAACCCAGCTCGCCTGCTTCCTCGCCCCAGAGAATCAACCGCAAGCCTATTAAGCTAATGGGCATTAGTGTAAGATTTTTCCCCAGGGAGTCTTTATTGTGTTGTGCGGTTAACAGCTCCATATTGTATTACTCGCTGCCCTTGCTGTAGCTTATAAACCTTCAGCTCGGCAACTCCGTGTCCTCCCTGGTGGGTTTCAATCTTCGCTGCGACGCTGAAGTGCATAGCGCCTGTCCTGCCGCAGGAATACTGCTTGCAAGGAGGGAGGGGGGCTGATCTGGGACGAGAGAGGGAGGAAGCTGGAAGTGGGAGAGATGCGAAAGAGATGGGCAAGCGAAAAGGCAAGCTTGAAATCCTGCGGCTTGGACTCCTGACACCTCTACGACCGTCTCCGCTTTGCCCACTCAAAATGGATCATTTGCATTTTAATGCCTGCGGAAGGAAACTGAGTGGTGGGGATGCCGATCCAGAGCTACGCCCCGAGCGACAGATGTGATCGCATTGTCCGCTGTGCGAGGAAACAATGGGCTCTCATGGAGCAGCCGGCCGGAGAAAAGCAGCTGAGAGTCTTAAAAATGACACGGCTGGCCACCTCGCTCAAGCCGCGTCTGCGCTTCTGATGCTTTGTCGCTTTTTCCTGTTCATCCTGGGGGCCGTTTTGCAGAAATATTTCCCACAGAAGGGTCACGGAGAACCTGGGAAACAGCCCCTTGGTCTTACACTACCAGAGGGGACCGAAAAGTGCCAATTCTGGTTCAACAGAGTCTTAGGGAGAAGCTGCTAAACTCAGGGGGTTGTGCTCACTTTCAGCAAGGACGAATTTGACCGCACATATTCCAGCTGCTTTACACACTAATATGAACTAATCTTCAGTCAGTATCATTACACCCATATTGCCGATGGGAAACCCCAGTTACTGGAGTGAATTGACTTGCCTAAGGCTGTCCAGTATAAAGTCACAGGGGGAGGGGATAGCTCAGTGGTTTGAGCATTGGCCTGCCAAACCCAGGGTTATGAGCTCAATTCTTGAGGGGGGGTCTATTTAGGGAACCAGGCAAATCTGTCAGTGATGGTACTTGGTCCTGCTGTGAGAGCAGAGGACTGGAGTCAATATCATCTCATAGAGCTGGAAGTGACCTTGAGAGGACATCACACTAGAACTGGGAAAGACCTCAAGGGGTTCTCTAGTCCAATCCCCTGCCCTTGCCATAGGACCCAAACACAGTTTAGCTCAGTGTTTCTCAACCAGCAGGTACCTCAACACAACTGAAATTTGGAGAAAACTGCTTTTTTGTTTTAAGTTTTACAGCGCTTTATTATTTTTCTACTTTTTACACCCAAAAATTTCATCACCCACCTGGCTATGATTAAGTTGTTTAAACAAATGTGCTGCAATGGTAGAAAGAAATTCGGTGTGTCTGAAAACTGTAGGTACTGGGGGTACTTATAATTATTTTTTTAAGGGGTACGTTATAAAAGAAAGGTTAAGAAACACTGATCTGGATCATGTCAATGACAGAATTCAGGGTTGCAAAATGCATTCCCGGTCCCTCCGAGAGTAGAAGTGCCAACCCCCCTAGAACCAACTGGGGAGGCCTTCCTGTCCACTAGGAAAAAGCTTTGCTTTTTCTTCCTGCCGGATCACTAGATACCCAACCAGACCTGTCACTAGTCCAGGGCTGGAAATTGACCATTCCTGATCAGTTTGATATTGACGTAATGGGAACTGGATACTGGAGAGGGAAAAGAAGGAAGCTGGTGGATTCTGCTTTTCAATGGCAGTTGGACGGAGCTACGCAGAGGTTTGAAATGTTACAATCGGTCCCAGTATGGAAGGGTTAGAGCCCAGGATAAGCAGTCAGTGGAACTGTTTATGGCCTGGGTTCTGCCAGGATGTGACCGCATTGGAGAGGGTCCAGCAGAGGGCAACCAAAATGATTAGGGGGCGGGAGCATATGACCTACGAGGAGAGGCTGAGGGAGTTGGGTCTTTTTAGTCTGCAGAAGTGAAGAGTGAGGGGGGATTGGAACCTCCCTTCAGGAAGCTGAAGGCTGCTATCAAAAGAGGCTGGAGAAAGGCTGTTCTCAGTAGTGACAGATGGCAGAACAACGGCCTCAAGTTGCGGTGGGAGAGGTCCAGGTTGGATATTAGGAAAAACTATTTCACTAGAAGAGTGGTGAAGCACTAGGGATGGGTTCCTTAGGGAAGTAGTGGAGTCTCCATCCCTAGAGATTCTTAAGTCTCGGCTTGCCAAAGTTGGGATTGGTCCTGCCTAGAGCAGGGGGCTGGACTTGATGACCTTCTGAGGTCTCTTCCAGCGCTATGATTCTATGAGTCACATGACCTTGTATCTCATCACACTGCTGCCCTGCACTGGGGTGTGTTTGTGGAGGCGACCGCTAAGAGACCCAGACAGGAGTGAGTCTGGAGAAATCTACCTTTATTTAGAATGGGGGAATTATGCAATAATGGGGGAATTTAGAATGGCGGAATTATGCAATAAGCCATATGGCTGCCCCTCAAAAGAGTTTCCCCAGCTCAGTAGGTTTTCCAGTCTTTTTTCTCACTTACAGGCTCCTAAAAAAAGTCAGACGGACGTGCAGACCCCTTTGAAACTAGACATCGTCCGTGGCCCCGAAGGACTCTGCAGACCGCTGGTTGAAAGCCTGGCCCGAGCATGACAGTTCTGGGTTCTATCCAGCACTGTGTTGTAACAGACGCGGGCATTAGCCCAAGGTGTGTGGGGAGGGATGTTACATCTTGATTAGCCGTGCCAAATGCAGCACAACCAACTATTGTGATGGTGCTGTGCTTTAAAATGGCCGGGTACCGCTCCCAGTTCAGGTTTAAATACCTGTGCAGCTCAGCTGCAAATATATGTTCCCTAATGTGCGTGATTTCAGAGGGTCCTTAATTAAACCCGGCCTGTGGGAATGAGACATCACATTCCGCAGCCTCACACGCCCTCTGACAGCCATGGTGGGATAAAACTGTAATCAAGGCAGCCAGGAACCACTCCAGCCATGTGACAACACTGCCACCTTGTGGCACGCCCATTTGGAAACGACACGGATCGGTATGTTCCCCCAAATGTGCCCCCATCTTGCTAAAGAGCCAGGTGTTCAGAGCCCTGCCGCTCCATGGAGATCCGCTTGCTAGCCGCAGGCACGGGCGGATGCGGGTGCATGTAGCCGCGGCTCCTTTTGGCAGCTGTGGAGACAGGTGTTGTATCAGAACCCTGCCGATACGCAGATTTCCGCAGGGATCCCCACCCGCGGGGTTGTTTTGGCGGCTACGGAGGCCCATTTTCCTAGCCACGCAGAGCTCCACTGATCTTTGCTGCCACCAGGGGCTTCGTTGGCACCCATCGGTCCAAGGGGCTGTGACGGTAAAGAATTCAGGAGGGCGGAGTGAACGAGTTGAATGTGAGGGATGGGAGCCTGGGTAGGCCTGCCCACGGGAGACGAAGGGGTGACTGCCATGAAATGCTGAAGCTACATGCCAGGTTCAGGGGGGGCTGACACCCTCACCGGGCCCTTGGACAAGGCAAGGGGCCCCCCGGCTCTGTGCCCCCAGAAGGGGCAGAGCCTCAGGCAGTAGGGCAGCCCTCAGTGCTGCTCCGGCAGCGATTTAAAGGGCCCGAGGCCTTTTTGAATCTCCGGGCCTCAGGGCAAATTAGGCATCAGAAAAAACAAAGCCCTGGCTGGGATGATTTAGGTGGGGTTGGGCCTGCTTTGGGCTGGGGGCCAGACTCAATTCCTGAGGTCTTTGCCAACCCTAGGACTTTCTGATTCTCTAAGTCTTGGCTTGACAATTTCCCTAGGAGGTGGGGAAGCACTGGGCTGGGTTCCCTAGGGAGGGGGTGGAATCTCCATCCCTAGAGGTTTCTAATATCCAACCTAGACCTTCCCGACTACAACTTGAGACCATTGCTTCTTGTTCTGCCATCTGCCACCACTGACAACAGCCTCTCTCCATCCTCTTTGGACCCCCCCTTCAGGAAGTTGAAGGCTGCTCTCAAATCCCCCCCTCACTCTTCTCTCCTGCAGACTAAACAAGCCCAAATCCCTCAGCCTCTAGTTCTGTGGGTTTCTGTGCCACAGACTCACCGTGTGGCCTTGGACAAGCCACCTCCTCTCTCTGTGCCATCGACACTGTGCTGAGTAGGACCCTGCACGTGGTGCCTGCCCCTAGGGAAGGTTGGTACATCCGGCCACCGTGCAGAACAGCATGAACCTCCCTGTGGCTAATGCGCCTCGCTCGCACCCGGCTTCTCCCCGTGGGCAGATTGCGGGCCCGCCGAGACCCCTCTGCAAGGCTGGGGATGTGGGGAAAAGCTGCGGCAGTTGGCCCCATGTGTGGAAGAAGAGGCACAGAAGTCTTGCACCTGCCCCTATGTCCCTGGGGTGAGTGCTGACCCCACGCAGCCCTTCACCCAGACAAGCAGCCTCTCCAGAGCCAATAGGCCCAGCCCAGATGGGCTGGCTGGTGTCCTGAATGCCTTATACACAGTCTGTGTGTAACTCACAGCCGCTGGGTGTGGTGCACTGTCCCCTGGGTGACACTGAGACCACAGACAGAAAGCGGATGAGTTTGCTCTGCAGCCCTAGCTGAGCGCCAGCAGGCATTTCACTCGGCTGTAGAGCAGGGATGTTAGCGCCTAGTCATGTAAACAATTAACCGATCGGCCCAAGTTTATCGGTTAAGCCAAACGACTACACGGTGCTCCCCTCCCTTTGCTGCCTCTGGATCACAGGCAGCAAAGGGGGGGAGGCAGGAGCCAATACACATGAGGAGCCGCCTGCCCCTCCCTTCCCCCCCTCCCCCCACTTGCTGCTTCCCACAGGGCAGGGAGGCAGGCGGGAGCCAGATAAAAGCCAAGTCCCCACAAGTACCAGCTTCACGGAGCTGCCTTCCCCCCCCAAACCCCCCGTATCAGAGGCAGCAGCATGGGTGGGGGCAGGTGGAATGCCGGAGCAGCCCCTCTCCGCGCCCCTCATGGACTGGTTCCCGCCTGCCACCCCACACGGCTGCCTTTGCCACCCCTCGCTGCTGCCTCTGTGTCAGGAGACTCCTTGGGAGTGGGGCCAGAGCGCATTGACTGCTGGCCCCGCCCATGGGGACTATCGAAGAGTCATGTGACCGATAAGAATTCATGAGGTCAATCAACTTGTCAATTAACCGATATTTAACATCCCTACTGTAGAGTCTCATGCACTGAGCTCTGGCGGTCCTTGGTTTGGCTCTGCCTGTTGACATTACACGTGGAGGCTCAGCCAGGATTTCAACTAGGAAGTCTCTGAAGCTTGGGATGCCCTTCCTCAACTAGGGGGAGTATGTAAGCAACACACCTAGCGGGTGTGGGTCATTAGCCCATGGAGTGGCACTTAGCTAAGGTTGCAGAGCATTCTCTCTCGCTGGAAGTGGTCTGAGAACTAGCTGGCTTTTTAGCTCAAGCTCACACTGCGTAGAGGCTCATGCACTGAGCTCCAGAGGTCCCAGGTTCAGTTCTGCCCGTTGGCATGACACATGCAATTCACAGCACTATAAAAACACTCAGTCCAGGACTGGGCTCCCCCAGAGAAGAAAGCAGAGAAGGGACTGCTGTCCAGAACTGTGTTTAGCCTGACTTCCAGCTTCCCTAGACTCCAAGGAGCAATGTGACCATCTACTCTGTCGACAGTATCTGTCGACAAAAGCCTGTAGTCTAGACGACCCGAACAGACATTTTAGGAAAACATTCAATCTTGGAGTTAATTCCTGTTTGACCAGGAAGTCCTATGGCCTGCAGGAGGTCAAAGAGCGTCTAGACTACAGCCAGTTCTGTGTCGACAAAGCAAGCCGTTTTGTCACATGACAATGTAGATGCAATAACGCCTTCTGTCGACAGAAGGCGTTATTTCTCGTAGAATGAGGTTTACCGCTGTCGACAAAACTGTCGAGTTCTGTCGACATTATGTCAACAGAACTCGGTGGTAGTGTAGACACAGGTATAGTTTTATCGACAAAAGTCAACTTTTGGACCTGCGAGTGAGTGTCTCACAGGCACAGGTGACTCACCATCCCTAGTGCTGAGTGCTTCCAAAAGGTGCCATCTCATTTGCTGCAAGCCCGTTTGAGGGCTAGTTTGGCATTTCAGCCTCATTTCTGCTCTAACGACCTCGAGAATGAAACGCTTTGGTTCCAAGTGAGCCTTAAGGGGAAAGAGCTTATTGGCTTGTGACATTTCATATTTTCTCCCCATTTGGGACAACAAAAAATGTCGGCATCTTCCAATTTCCCAGCCGCCAGAAATTCTAGTGTCTAGCTAAATTCACGGTACCAGAATTCACGTCTGCCACATTGTTTCACAAGGCCTTTAATGCCAGGCACTGCCCCAACCAGGGACTCAAACTTTGCCATCAGGTTGCTTGGCACGGCTTTGCTTTTGTTAGCTAATTCCCATGCGCCAGGCTCCAGCCACAAACAGGCAAGAGCAATGCACCAGAAGGGCTGTGTGCTTGAGAGGAGGGCTTGTGCACTTTGTACACACGCTTTTTG
This sequence comes from Apalone spinifera, assembly GCA_030068395.1. Taxonomy (NCBI): domain Eukaryota; kingdom Metazoa; phylum Chordata; order Testudines; family Trionychidae; genus Apalone; species Apalone spinifera. The sequence continues at coordinate 67,750,285 of JANRFK010006693.1, forward strand.
GCATGTGCTCTCCCAACTTCTGCAGGGTCACCCAGCTACTTTGGCTTGCCACAAACCTACCTGTGATGCGCCCATGAGAAATGATGCCCCCTTGAGGACGTGGGACTGGAAAGTGCATCTGCCTAAGAAACACAGCACAAAGGTCTGATGGAGAAGGACATCCAGGAAGTACCAGCACCCTCCGGAGCATCAGAAGGTCATTTGGTTTTACATTAGTATTATTTATGACGAGTGAAGTGTGCCATAAACACAGGGCTGGGAGAAGCTGTGCATATGGAATAAGATACTTCTCAGGCGGCTGCTCTGTTCCCACAGAGCTAATTGCCTCATAAATTGGTTTTATTCTCCTGCATGAGGCTAACCTCCCCGTTTAAAGTCAATAACGAGACTTAATTTTCTGGTTGCATTGGACTAGGTGTTGGCCCAATGAGCTGCTCAGGGACTCCAGAGGGGCCAGATGATTCCTTGACACCGCCATAGCAACTTGGTTGCTTGGTGATGGAGGCTGGGTTTCCGGTGCCGGCCCAAGGAGCTGCTGAGGGACTCCAGAGGGGCCGGACGACTCCTCGATGGCGCCATAGCAGCTTGGTTGCTCGGTGATGGAGGCTGGGATTCTGGTGCAGCTGGCCTGGCCTGCAGAGGGACAATACAGTCGGCAAATGAGAAAGCGACTGTGCTGTCAGCAGGCCGGATCTTGTAGATTGACTTGAGTCTTCTCAGTGGCCGTACAACCAGGTGCAGCTAGCAACTGCCAATTGCTACCAGCAGAGGGAGCCCGGGCTCCATGGGAGTTGAGAGCTGCCACTACCGAACTGGACCGAGTCCAACGATTGAATGACTGGCAGGGGGGATGCCAGGTCCACTGGAAGTGACACTGAGTTCAGAACCAGGTGGAAACACAGTAAGGCCAGAAAGAACCATTGAACCACTTATTCTCTGTCCCAGGCTATGCAGGAGGACAGACTTTCACCCCGTTGCTCTTGTATGGAGCCTAAAGTCTAGGGCTCAGCCTACATTTGAGAGCCTTTGGATCTGGATTTCATTGTGATCACACCTGGAAATGTTTTGCGTTGTCCTCAGCCAACAGCTTCATTTCCCTGCAGTGGCCCTGCCTTTTCCGGATTCTATATCTTACATGGCTGCAAATCGAAATGAGGAAAAAAACCCAGGCTGGAAACATGGTAACAGATGGCATTGGGGTTACCATCCAGCGGCCAGGTGCTAGACTTAACGTTGCCAATGAGCAGATCCCCTTGTCCAGAACCGTGCCCCTGCAGCACTGAGGCCCGGCAGGAGTTGCTGTTTAATGTGGCCCAGAAGGTGCTTTCCTCCAGCTGCCCGGTGAAGAGGTATGTGCCGCATCTCATATAAAAGTGCAACCTTCTAATATTTCCCAGCAGAGTCCTGCAGCGAGAGACGAGTGCTACATACCGTAGGTGATTTGGTTTCCTTCGTTTTGCTGCGCTATCCTCTCGGACAGCTAGTGGTCCTCCACTTCCTCCTCCCATTGATAGGTCCTCAGTGATACAAATCTCGCACACCCACTCTCCCTCTGTAAGAAACATTTCCGTTCCAGAGACAACAGCTTAGTTCCTGATATTTGCTCCCCACAAAGGTCCTTTAGACACTGCTAGATTACCACTGCAAATTACACCTTCTTTCTAAGAAAGGCAGAACGCGACCCAGTGGCAGCAGGAGAATGAGTGAGTCCTTAGATTAGACAGAGCAAAATGTTTGCTAAGTCTTTCACAGTGAGGCTGAGTAGTCATTGGAACACGTTACGAAGGGAAGCGGTGGCTTCTCCATCGCTGGAAGGCTTCAAATTAAGAGGGGGTGCCTTTCTGGACGATGTTGAGCTGGAGTATCCAAATGCACATTGGACAACTAGGAAGTAAGTTCAGCCAGCTCTGCCCCACCATATCTACAAGGCCACCAGATGTGCAGGAAGAACGTAATGGGGGGAGCTCACTTGGCGGCCCATGAAGAAGCAGAACAGACCTTCGACCCTCAGCTCCTGAGGAAAGGGCTGACTGAAGGGAGCAGCTGCCCGAAGACCCCTTCCTGAGGTAAGTGAGGCCCAGATCTTGATGCTCTTTTGAGAGGGAGCATGCCCCTCCATGTCCTATAGACTCAGTTGATTTGCATTAATTCCCCCTTGGGTTTTGTTTATGGGCTACCGCAGATGGAGAAACATTTTCACAGGGACTTTATAACTCCGGCACAGAAGATGGTTTGAATCTTGCCCCTCACCCCCACTTATTTCTGGCCTTTTGTGTTGTTTTCTTGGCCAAGATGTGGTCCAAATGCCCAGAGCTTCGATGCCAAGGTGGTGGGCATGGCATAAATTAGATGTGACAAGAAAGGGGCTGGCTCCTAGACACAACTGCGTCACTAGAGAATTGCCATGCTTAGGTGCATGCTCTACTGACCTAGTTCAGCTACATTGTAGGACCATGAACTCCAGGCCAGAAGCCCTGTAGAATGTACAGAACCAGGGCAGATTGCTATTGCTACACTGGTCTTGGCTTCCACCCAACTGCAGAGGGCTCATTTAGGAATAATCTGCAGAAGTTTGGGGCTAAGTAGGCATGAGGAGCATTGGCCCAGCCCTCGTTTTGCCAGAGTTCACTGGTGCTTGGATCTGGTTTAACCCTAAGGCCAGATCGACACTGGGGAAGAAAGTCGACGTAAGCTACGCAACTCCAGCTGTACCTTACGTTGAATTTTGGTGGCGGATCCATTGCCGGATGTTGATGGGAGAAACTCTCCCATCGATGTCCCCCCATTGACCCCAGTACTCCACGGGGTCTCAAGGAGTAAGGGAAATCAGCAGCAGTTGATTTAACAGGTCCTTGCTAGACCTACTAAATCGATCCCTGGAAGATCGATGGCTGGAGCGTCGATCTCTGGGTAAGTACAGACGAGGCCCGAGTGGGAAACCTTTAGCAGATGTCAAAGAAGCTTGTCCGAAACCTGACCCCCCGTCCCAACTGAGAATTTAAAGGGTCACGTCATCTCCTCGCACCACGTCCTAGCGAATTCTCGGCTGATGCTGGGCTTAATTAAATAGAAATATGAAGCCAGTAAGTAAGGGCAATTAACTGGAAAAGCAGCGTTACGGGGCGTGAATGCTGATTACCCTAATAATAGACAATAATGCAGCTTACAGGAGTTAAATGGTTTGTTTAATGGATGGAATGGCCTACAGTATATAATATATAAAGTACTTAACAATAAACATTTAATTACTCACTTCACTTCTGTTTTTCTTCAGTGTGCAGAACAAAGTGGTTAATAAAAGAGTCACCAGATTGGAGTAATTTATGCCTCTGTAAAAGCTAATTTGCATCTCTCATGGGCAACAGCAACTCAATGGCGGCTCCGGGGAGATTCTAAAAGGGTACACAAGGCTGACAGATGATGGTTAGCAGGTGGAATTGAACCTGCTACCTTAGGCACTAATGTCATTGGCTGCTAATGCTTGAGCACAGACCCACCTGCCTCGCAGGTCAGGCTACAGAGCAGACTTCACTTGCCTTTTCTCACTGGTCTCAGTGTCTTTGGGTTGCACATGCAACGGACTCAGACACATACATACGCTCCTGCCTTCCACACGCTCAGTACCAGCGGGCTCGGAGAAAGGTTGTCCCACAAGTGCGTTCTACAGGGCTTCAGGCCTCTGTCTCCAAGGGACGGTTCCTTCGTATTTCCATGCGTGGGAGCCCTGAATTCACCTATGCTCTGTGGTCAAGACATTCAGCAAGACTCACAATGGGGCTTTCAAACGGTCTCGCCTGGCCTTGGAATCTGCGAATCTGCCCTCAGGTACAGAACTAGCAGCTTCACTGAACGTCTCTGTTGGAGGCCTCCACCGAAGTGACGCAACATGGCGTCTGTTCGCAAAGCGGGGCTTCTGCAGCTCAGGAAATGGTTTGCTGAAGGCTGGCTCTGCTTCACTTGTAGTCATGTCCTGGGCCAGGAGGGGAGCATTCTGACACAACCTGAGGGACACAGTTCGTGAGACCATCACCCGGCTAGGGTTGAAACAAGACTAGAAAGCAGCCCAGGCGTCACCCGGGCTGGTGGATCTGATGGGGGTGGGTCTGAAGTGGAAGCAGGGAACAGAAGCACCTTTGGCTTCTTTTTCAAACCTCTCTGAGCGCACATGAAGGGAAAGGGAGCTGCTAGCCAAATCGAGCCAGAATAAAAGCCTACTGCGGTCGAGCATGGTGGCAAAGTTACTGTCGGGGCTGTTTATTTCATGCCATGGGTGATACAGTGTAACCCGCACACCTAGTTCACTGTCCCACAGAGCGGCCCTGAGCATAGGCGGTAGCGCTCGCTTGTTCTTATCTCTTGCTGTAAATAGGCTGGGAGCCAGCTGGCTTTATAGCTTAAGCTGCAAAGACTCCCACGCTAAGCTCTGCAGGTCCCTGGTTCAAATCTACTCCCTTGCATTCCACTCAGCGCTCCTTTGCCTCCCCCGCCTCTCCAGGTCATATGGAGCATTGGGTGAAAGCACTAGGGCCTGGGTGATCGTGTGAATGGGACTCCAGCAATGCACAATGGTGCCAGTTTGATGTGCATCAGGAACAACCTGGCAAGTGCAGCCTGCAGCAGGTGGGGCTAGGAACCGGTTCCTTTCCTACAGTGAATTCCACTTTCCTTAGACCGGCGGGAGAGCCCTGTGCCACACGCCCACCAGAACATCTCAGTGAGCAAAAGGGTGTTTCACTTAACAGGGTGTTAGGCACCTAGAGCCTGCTAGGCACCTAACTCCCACTGGTAACAAGGCCCTTCACTATGTGCATTTTCGGTGCTTAAAATTCTGTCCCCTGGGTGCGTAGCCAGCTCTGTCCTATGACCAGCCAGATGCTCTGGTGCTGGATGTGGAAATCACAGCGGGGCCTCTGCCTGCCAGTTATCAAGGCAGATGTGGCCTGCTGTCCATCACGCTCATCAGCCGGCCAAGGAGAACGTTGCCTGGAGTTTTCAGGTCAGAGACAAAGGGGCTGCAGGAAATGCCTGTGCTGGATTAGCTCCTATCTAGGGTGCTGTGGACTGGCCAGTAGGGCGCACCACACAGACCAATACCCAGCACCCAGCCATTGCTAGGTTTGAGTCAGGCCAGAGCCAAGGAAGACCCTGGGTAGGGGGGAAAAAACCAGTGTGTTGGGTGTGGGCCAGAAGTTATGAGCCGTGTTCTCTGTAAGCTGGGTGCTTGTGCATAGGGTTGCCAGGTGTCCGGTTTTGAACCGGACAGTCCAGTATTTGAGCTTTCTGTTCGGGAAACAAATTGAGAAAATACTGGCCAGTTGTATTTTCTCATTTTTAAGATGTAATGTGGCGTGTGATGTAATGTCAAGTGTGGTCGGTATTTTTGTGGGAACCATCTGGCAACCCTACTTGTGCGGCCGCTGAGGCGAGATTCCCAATGCTGCCCAGCTGATTAGCAGCGTGCCCACCTCGAGCTTTGTGTTTCTGTGGGTGGTGCACATGCACACATGCCTTGACGCACATAACAACATTTATTCCACACATAGAGGGAAAAAATCTGCACACAGATGGCAAAGATTAGTGGGATCATTGGGCTGACAACTTGGCTTCATACCCACTTTTGGCAGCAGCCCTAGTGGGAGAAGGCCCCCTCTGCATAGACTCAGCGAGGGATAGGTATTGATCAGTGAGCTGTTCCCTTCCCGCATCTTGCTAGCCTGCTGCTGTATGGTGTTCAGCCTCACGCTGGCCCAGCGGCACGCAGCACAAAGAATTAACCCTGGAGCTGCCGTCATGGATTTCCTAGGTGCCCTGGGCAGGCTCAGATCCTCAAAGGCCTTGAGGTACCTACTTAGAGCCCAAGGGGCGCTAGGCCAGAGCCCCTCTGGGCCTGCGTGCCCCGTTTGTGACATGGGTCTGGTAGCGCTTCCATGGGGCGGGGACACAAAGTCCATTAAAGTTACGGATTAATCCGGCTACCCCTGCTGAGCCTTTAAAAAAACCGAGAAGTCCTGCAGCATCGTTAAATCCTTTAAAAGACTGTGAGGTGCTCAGAGACCAGTGCAAAGGGGAAGTAGCCACAGTGCTAGCCAGCTGTTAGGTGGAATTGCCCATGCTCATACTTATTAGCATGACTAGCCCCAATAAGAAATGTTCCTAGTGTTGGACCTTCCTGGGTCAGCTCCCTCGGCACCTGACCAGTCCCAGACAAGGGAGTTTTCTGGACCAAGGAAAGTTGGCAGGAGGGGGAAGGGTGTCACTAGGCTACCTGGCCTCAGTCCCCTGGCTGCGGCAGCTGTGCTGGCTCTGCGGCCTCATGAGCTCCAGCAGGCGACTCTGAGCGCGCCAGTGGCAGGCCTGTGGGAGCTGCTAGCTCGAGTGCCAGTTCCCATCTCCACAGACTCTGTGAGCCCCATCGGCTTCCTGGCCCACTGCAAGCTCTGCTGCCCACACCCACATCCCACAGGCTCTGGCACCGCCATCGGCTTCCCAGCCCGGCCAGCTGCAGGCCCCGCCAGCTGGCTCTGCTCCCAGCCACCGGCAACCTCTGTGCTGGGGCTCGCTAGGCCAGCATCATCCACGGCTGTTGCCAGCTCAGTAGCCCCTCTGGCCAAGACTCGCCAGACACTTTACAATGATAGCGCCTGTCACGTTACTGGAGCAGCCATATCATTGCTGCACCCATGGGGGGGAGGGGGGTGTTTGCCCCAAAAGTTGGTACAAAAGGGGCCATGTGAGGTATCAAACGAAAGCTTATTGTCTACGGCTTCTGTATTTGCACTTCATATACTTGTATAATGCCTGTGTGTGAAATTATGAATATGCACTCTATGTTGATGCTGAAAGATGCTCTGGCTGAGGCAGAGCAATGGGCCGGGAATGTTTGCCCATGGACTTGCTAATGAGCAAAGCTCCAGGGAACAATGGCTCTCAGGAAGCCAAAGACACATCTGGCCACTGGCCATCTGACTCACTCCAGCTTGGAAGAAGCCAGGGGGGGGGAGAGAGATATAAATATGCTAGTTGGCCGACTCCCTCTTGGTGCTCAGCTCAGCTCTTCATCCCAGAGGCGAGAGTGCAGCACCAGAATGAACTGTGGACCCATCCTGACATACCTGCTGGCTTAAAAGGCTTTGGTGACCATCCGATAACATCTCTGCTGCGCGCCTGTATCGAGAACTGGGAGATTCGATGCATGTAATGTAGGATACGTTAAAGGTTTAGTACTACCAGAAAGACACGCGCGAGAGTAAGGGTGTTAGAGTTTAGATTCTAAAGGATTGGCTCAGTGTGGTCTTGTGGGTAAGAGCCAGAGGGTAACTTGACCTGGGATCTGTGGCTGGTTTCTTGGAACCGGACAGAACTTGTTCGGGGTAGGTGAGATTGGGTTTTTAAACCCCTCACCTGTGGGCAGGCCCGGGGCTGTTTGGGGCACGGAGAGAGCTGAGGGGTTTTGCTAAAGCATTCTGTGAGACTGGTTTGTGGCCTATTTGGGAAGATCTCCAGTCTGGGGGCTGTAAGGAGCCCCTAGTTTGAGCCATTCGCCCTGAGCGTACGCCCTCAGAGGTGCGCAGCCCCGGCCTGGTCCGTCACAGCACCATAGCTGTGTAGGCCTGGCAAGGCCCTCAAGTACCCATCTTGTCCAGTTCCCTGTATACAAGGCAGGGCTAAGCCTTACGTCCTCACCGGGGAGGAAAGTGTTAACGTAAAACCCGCTCCAGAGCCAGCTGTCCCATAGCTGCCCTGGGATGTGTGTTGTGACACGCAGCTGCTAAGCCCACGGAAGGCTTTGGTGCTTTAGTAACGAGCCAATTAAGGGGCAACAGGCACGCCAAGGTCAGCCCCAAGTGATAAATACACCAGCTGCTGGCACGGTGACTATTTCACTCCTTGGGCGATGCAATGGAAAGTCTGGCGGAGGGCTGGGTGGCAGGGAACCATGTGTGAGGCTGGTGTGTGCAAACTGCTCAGTGGTACCTACCCTCAGCCTTCAGAGATGGTGTCAGGCATTGAAAGGAAAACCATGCCATGAGTTTTAGTCCAGAGCGTCTTT
>JANRFK010006693.1:67767188-67777517 GCA_030068395.1 Apalone spinifera
GGATACTGGGCTAGATGGACCTTTGGTCTGACCCGGTACGGCCATTCCTATGTTATGTTCTATGTGCTGCACGCAGGGACGGACCCCAGAGACACTGGCTCGGGGCACTGAGGCGGCAGGTGGTTAGACACCGTGAACCGCCCGGGTTTCCAAACTTTCTCCTCTCACGAGCATCGTGCGTGCTCTTGGAGAGCCGTGGTTTGCTCCCTATGCACCCTGCGGGAAAGTGACTTGCCCAGGAAACACAGCAAACCAGCAGCAGAACCAGGACTAGAACCCACCGGCGCAGGCTGCCCCTGCACAGCCTGCCACCCGCTGAAAAGCCACGCGAAGTAGGGATGTAAAACTGCGCTTAACAATGGCACCGTGGAACCGCTAAGAATCCCAGCGGGTCCACGCCCTGCGGGCTCTGCAGCAGACAGCTTAAAACACACACAAAGCTTAAAGTAGCTGTCTACTGCAGAGTCTGCAGCCAAGCCTTCCCAGGAGCAGGGCCAGCGTGTAAGCAGACCTACTGGTGAACCGGAACTGGTGAGCCTCCCCCATTAACGGTTAACCTTTTACAACCCTACTGCAAAGGGCTGGCTTGTTCCCTAGCTGAACAAAGTCACGGGGCTAGATTCCCTCCAGGAAAGGCTGAATTCAAAGAGCAGGGAATTCTCCTGCCTGCTTTGGGGCTCGGGGCTGTGTTTCCTTAGCAGGAGAGGAGGGCAGCTGCTAAAGCAAACAACTGCAGCACCCCGGGACTGGAAGTCCTGAGTCTCAGCCACGCGAGGCGGGTTCCTCGCCGTGGTTACAGAGGGCTCGTAATAACCATAGCCAGTCCCAGCTCACAGATCTCAGGCGTGGGGCTGGGAGCATCTGACTCTCTCCCTCGAGCAGCCAGGCGAGGGGATCTCAGTGGTCCCTTAGGGTCCCTGGCGTGGAGGGTCTCTGGGATCCAGCGGCACAGGGATGAGCGTTTTGTTTTAGCCCTTAGCCTGTGCTGCCACCTGCTGGGCCGTGGCATGAGAGCAGCGCCAAACCGTCCCTGCCGGGTGTGGACTGGCACAGCTCCGCCGGGCCTGATCCTTCGCGGGGGATGGCTGCACTGCGGCCAGGAGGCGGGTTCCCCGCTCGGGGCGGGCGCCACTCTGGTGAGTCTACGCTGGAGCTGGGCGGTGTAATGCCACGTCCGTGAGCCACAACGCTCGCTTCGCAGGGTAGCGTCCCCTCCAGGTTCCTCGGTCCACACCGGCCCATCCCTCCACCTGTTCCCCCAAGACCACGCGGGGCCATTCGCCAAGTAGTGACCCCTGTTGGCTGATGCCAGAACAGCATGGGAAGAGGCTACGTGAGACATGAGCCGCTGCTCTGTGGCGGGAGGAAGCCCTGGCTACTTTAGGACACAGTTACAGGGAAGAGGAGAGGGATGGGGTGTTGTCAAGGGCCCCCCCACTGCACCCCCTTCCCGTGCGTATAGCCAGACAGACTTTTCGGCAGGACCCAAGACAAGCCAGCCCTCCAGCCACCCGCCAGCGACAGGCCCCAGGCAGTGAAGGGTGAAGCGATCGGGCCCGTCCCCGGCCAGCCTCCCCTCCCCCTGTCTCACCTGCTCATCCGGGTTGTCAAACGGAACCACCAGGACCACGTCCCCAGCCTTCAGCTGCAGCTCGTCATTGTCCGTGGCCACGTAGTCGTGCATGGCCTGCACCTAGGAGACACGAGGACTCTGAGGTGCGCCCGCCCGGCTCTCAATCGCAACCTTGGGCAGAGCTTTCGAATCACGACGCTTCCTGCCTGCTGGCGCCGGCTTCACCCAAACCTGTACAGCCCGGATTCCCCGCAGAATTCAGGCCCCAAACCCCCACTGATTTCGGAGGGAGCCGGGCTCTCTATCCCTTCGAGGGTAGGGCCGTGGTCACGCACGGGCAGTCGCTCGGCTTCCCCCAGAAAGGATCCGTGCAGACCCCTTGCTCTCGGCAGACGGGAGCCCGCTGAGTTCTCCGGGCAAGGCAAGCGAGTGGCATGGGCCAAGGGAAGCAGGGCACCGGACGGAGTCTACAGCAGCTGTTCTTACCTTCTCACCTGCAGGGATTCGAGCTTTCCCCAACCCCTGGGCCTGGGATGGGAGAGGCTGACGTGGCTCCGGCCTGCCCCATGGCTTGGTGCCATAAGAGACCCCACGTGGCCGGTGGCTTTCCCATTCCACACTCCCCAGCTGCCCCAGCACTGGGTGAAAGGCCTGGTGGTCACAGGGAGCGGCCAGCCCGACGTGGCCCACCCCACGCACGCGCCTACCTTAAACAGGAAGCCCGGGGGCATGTCGGCCCTTTCAGAGGTGGCGCGGCTCTCCTCGGTGCCATTGACGGTGGCCGGAAAGGTCTCCACCACGACAGCAGGCAGGGAACTCTGGAGGAGCGGGGAGGAGGAGGAGGGGGGGGAGAAAGGAAAGAAAGCAGCACTGAGAAAGGACTGTCTGAACTGCTCCCCACATTCAGCCTGCCAGTGGGTTTCCCAACACGCTCGCCCCCCCATGTCAGCTCAGCGCCATGGCTGCAGCGGAAGGGAGAGCTGAGAAGGGGGCCTATACGATCGAGAGATCGGGGCTTGAAAGGAGCTAAACGAGCAAGGTGAGCTTAGCGTGGGGGATGGAGCTGGTCTGGCTAATTCAGAGGGACTATGCGGGCGTTTGTGTGTTCTCTAGGGAGCGTCCGATCTGCCCAGCGATACTTACATTTAGGGAGCCCCGCCACGTTCACAGCAGTGACGTGCGCAAGCAGCGGTGCCAGAGCCCTCCTTACCGATATGCAGCACACACAGCTGCGTGGGGCACCTGAAAATCTGGGGCACCGCTGGGTCTTAATGTCCACCCGCCCGCCTCTTCCTACCCCGGGGTCTGTGGCTCTGCTTCCTCCGGAGAGGACCTAGTGAGCTGACAAGTGACAGCCTGCCCGAGCCGTTAGCCGATACAGACCCTGGGACAGAGCCGTTCCCGGGGCAATGAAGCCGTTTAACAGGCACGCGCCAGCCCCAGGCACAGACGGTCGGCGTCTGAACTTACTGGGCGAGTCGACAGGACCGGAGTTTCAAATGTGCTTTAAAACGATTTCATTGGGATGTTGCTGAAGATTATAAAATCACAGCGCTACAATACGGACTCCCCGGCTGCCATGGGGCATAGGGCAGGGGTTTAACAGAACTGCGCAGGGCCCCACACATCCTTAAGACGGCCCTGGCTGGTGGGAGACGGATGTTTCTCCACTCCCAGTCAACTTCCAGCCCCGAGACATGGAGGAAGCAAAGTGAAGTGCCAGGCTCCGCGCCGTAAGCTCAGAGTGAGCGTCCAGGGGGCAGGGAGGGAGCAAGCATGCAAGACAAGCACAGGACAAGTGTGGCCTGCAAACAGGGACTTCCGCTTCCAATCATTTCGAGGAAGGAGGCCCGGTCTGTTTCACGGCCCCCTTTCCGTCACGGCTGCCCCCCCCCCCCCCAGATTAAAGGCAGGATGGGAGCGACCAGGCCCACCTCTCCCTACGTAAGGGGGGAGGGATGGCTCAGTGGCTTGAGCATTGGCCTGCTAAACCCAGGGTTGTGAGTTCAATCCTTGTGGAGGCCGTTTAGGGATATGGGGCAAAAAATTGTAAGGGATGGTACTTGGTCCTGCTGTGAAGGCAGGGGACTGGACTCGATGACCTTTCGAGGTCCCTTCCAGTTCTAGGAGATAGGCAATCTCCATTATAAAAAAAAAAAGCATACGTTCTTACAGGAGCAGATCCTGAGTCGGCTTCCGTTTTAGGTGCTTCCGCTCCAGTGGCGCCTTCGGTCACAGCTGCTTCTGCACCGGCAGGAGCCGCGTCTGTCCCAGCTGGCTCCGCACTGGCAGGAGCCGCATCTGCCGGCTGCAACACAAGAGGCGCCCAGGCAGAGAGTTACACACATTAGCACCGGCAAGCACTGGGAAGTGTGTGCGTGTGCGTGTGCGTGCACATGTACAAAAGAGATCACGTTCAGAGTACCCTCTCCAGGCAGAGAGCTCAGCTAGTCAGACCAATGAGACACAGCCCACTGCTGCCATCTCCTGGCCATTAGGAAAATGATTCTTGCTCATGTATTTCCCCAACTCTCCATCTAACTAGCCCAGGGGGCTTCGCCTGCAGCCCAGAGACCCCCCTAAGCGCCCTCCTCCCCCCACGTGCCTCTCTGCTGGTCGCAGCGTTCCAGCTCTGGGAGGATGCAGGGAGGAGCAGGTAAATGCAGGACTCTGGTGTGCAAGAGGCGCGGGCCGGGGAGGGCGGCGGGGCCCCAAGGGACCGTGGGTTGCTGTGGCCCACCCACTATTCATGGCTACACAACTCCCAACTAGTCTGTAGCTCTCACTCCATCCAGCCTTGGGCAAGGCTCCTGGAGGAGTTAACTGGCGTTTTACCGGAGTAGGGAGCGAACCATTTGGCTGCGGGCAGCCGAACGAAAGGAGACAGCCACAGGCAGGTACAGCCAGCTGACCTGACCCCTTTCATTTACCAGGCCACGCTCTGCTCCTAGTTATTCGGGTAACGGAGCACCATTGAAAATTCACTGGGTTGTTCCAATCCACCCAGGTGTGACCGAGGGCAAATTCAGATCCATTCTCTCTCCAAGATTCGCTAACACACACGAGCTAGTATTAATGGGGGATTTCAATTTCCCTGACATCTGTTGGAAGGCTATTGCAGCAAAACACAGGTCCTGGAGACAACTTACTGGATCAGAAGGTTGAAGACACCACTGGTGGGGGGGAGGGTCATCCATTTTGGATCTGGGATTGACCAAGAGGGTTGAATTAGTTGGGTACGGGAAGGTGGCTGGGAACTTGGGAAGAAATGATGGTGGTCTGATAGAATTCAGGAACCTATGGGAAGGACGGCATGAGAAGAGCAAAACAAGGACACTGGCAGTCAGTGGATTTCAAGGTGGATTTCAACCGACTCAGAAATCATAGGCAAGGTCCCATGGGAAAATCCAGTTAGGAAGAAAAGGAGGAGACCAAGAGGGCTGGCAAGTCCTCAAAGATCTAATACTACAAGTCCAACATCAAGCTTTTCCAACGCAGAGGAAAGATCAGAAGAGCCATGGGAGGCCAATGCTACTGCACAAGGAGCTTTTTAGCCATCTAAAACCCCACGGGCTACATGCAGGAAATAAGAGGAGACGCACACCACTAAGTATACCTGGGAGTAGCATGAGTGTGTAGAGAAAAACATCTGGAAAGCCAAGGCAAAGAATGAGCTGGCAAGATATACCAGAGACAACAGGAAGGGGTTCTTCGCTATGTCAGACACAAAGATCTGTTGCTCACTGGAGAAGTCAGCAATGTGGAGAAATACTAGCTGTTCCACCACGCCTATAAGTGGGCACATAATTTGTTAAGCATCTGCCAAGTCACTATTCATGGACTGATGTCAGATCGGAGAGAGATCTCAAGCGGGACTCCCCAGGGATCTGCGGGTGTTTAGCATCTTTGCCAGTGACCTGAATGTAGGAATAGAAAGGGTACTGAGCACATTTGCAGATAGCACAAAGCTGGGGGGCTGCCAATACGTTGGAGGACAGAGCTAAAATGCAGAAAGATCTGGACTACTCTGTTCACCAGTGTCTAGAAAGGAGGTAGAGAAACCAAAAAGGAACCATAGAGGAGCCACAAAGATGACCAAAGGCCACAGTGCAGCCCTATGAGCAACAGCTGGCAGAACTGGGTATGTCCCGTTTGGAAAAGAGGTGCTAGGATAGCGGGATTCAAACACTCGAAAGGCTGCCGTAAAAGTGGCAGGGGAAAGTTGTTCTCTCTCGCCACAGAGGGCAGGGCACAAGGCGGTGAGTTCCAAAGACTTAAACCGAATCTCAGGGACAGCTTCCCAACTGCAAGAACAGCAGGACAATGGAACAAACTGGCTTGGGAAGTCGTGGAGGTTTTCAAAAAGAGGCCGGAGGGCCGTCTGTCTGGGATGACGTAGACACATCCAATCCTGCATTTCGGTCGGGGTTAGATTAGATGACCCTTGAGCGCCATTCCCTTCCAGCCCTATGGTTCAATGATTCTAGGGCTTGGAGCGAGGAGTACGCATCAGAGGCTAAGCTGGGTGTAAATCAATATCGCTACATCCACTTCCATGGGGCTATGGTGATTTCTACCCGCGGAGGATCTGGCCTGTCCAAGTACAAGATGCAGAAATGGGAACCCGCTTGATTTGCCAGACTTAGAGTAGGAATGAAAAAAAAAAAAAAAAAAAAAAAAAGGCCAGTGACCTGATCCAGATTCCGACGTGCTTTTCAGCTAGTCCACTCCTTGGGGGTGGTTTTAATTCAGATAGGAACGTTCCAGAGGGCAACATCTCCTACCAGGCAATTTCCAGGGATCAACAGAACTTGAAATACGTAAGTTTTGTGTAACCCTGAAATGGCAGCTGAAGGTGAGGAGGCGTTGAGGTATGGAAGAAATAACTGGCTTAACTATCCTTAGACCTAGAGTTTTCTCTGTCTAGCCATCCTAAATACCCCTGCCTGCAGGTTAAATAAGGGGACAAGCTGCCTAAGGAGTCTGTGTGGGATCTCATCAGAGGTTTTAAAGAACAGGTTGGACAAACGCCTGTGAAGGGTGGTCTAGGTGTGCATGGTCCTACCTCGTTATGGAAGGGGATGAACGAGGTGACCTCTCAAAAGCCTTTCCAGCCCGTGTCTAAGCCTCCGATATAGAATGCCCCAATGAATTCTCCATCCTATAGGCGTCCCGTATAAGGGAAAAATCAAATGTTTCCCAGCGTCTGACATGCCTTCCTGAAATGCTCAGTCACGTGCACAATACCTGGGCCGGAAACGACCAGCCAGGTTTCATAGGAAACGAAGGGTCCGATCCTGCCACACTTACTCATACAGCCCGCCTCAGTGGGCTGGGTTCTTGTCTCCCGTGTAGTGACTGACCCCAACTGAGAATTTGATCCCCCTGGCGTGGATGCGAGCAGATAAGCAGAGCCATGCGAGCACTCTAGCACACAGCTGACTTCCAATGTCTTGCAAGTTATGGATTTGGGGTTTGTTAGCAATGCTCGTGTTCGAAGGCTCTGCGCTTCCAATACGCCTGGAGAAAAATATTCACCAACTTCTCCCTGCCTCCCCGCTGTGACTGTTCAGAGAGATTTGCGGGCTGTGAGTTGGTACAAAGTACGTGCCACTGTGAGTGTGTCTACACAGCACCCTTACCTCAAAATAAGCTATGCTATTCGTCCTATGCAAACTGCATAGCTTATTTTGATCTTATTTTGAAATAAAGCGCTCTTCCAAAACGTCCCCTGTGCAATGAGGTTTCAGGGACATCAGAATAGCAATCCCGTTATATTTCAATATAACAGGCTTGCTCTTAAGACACAGAATAGCTATTCCAGGATGCCGGAGGTATTCCAAAATAGCTTCACAGTGTAGATGCAGCCTTTGAAACACCACAAGAACATGCACCTTAAATTGCCTAAAAAGCACAAGGTCTAGCTAATCTAGAAACCTCCGACTATCTATCCCTGAAGAACAACCACCTAATCCTGCAAGCAACCACACGGCAGCAGATTCACACACTCCATGCTGCCAGGGCGGGGGGTCACAAGAAGGTAGTGAGACAAACAGACGTGATTTCCAGTGCACAGCTGTGGTTTTCTTAAGAGTCAGATGCCTTCATAAAAGGAACTGCCCTGGATTTTTAAGGACTGTTGCATTCCACAACAGGGAACATGCTCTTCAGAGCTATGACTAAAACGATTGCTAAGAAAACGGCAGTGACTCGTTGTAATACCTTCAGTAGGTATTTACGATCGGTAACACACAGCTGTATAGGAGAGGAGATATTTTGTATGTTTGTGTGTGTGCACATATACACATTACAATGCATAGACACAAATATATTTATATACTATATAGGTATACAGGAATAGATAATAAAGTACATAGAGACTTATGATCTTTTCTACGTATATTTACTATGTAAACTCATGCCCAAGAGTGTAATTATCTACTTAGGCACAATCTACATATTTACTACATCTCTATTACACGTACTACAGAAAGCAGGAGTTGTCTAGAACCACATGCCACAGTAGACCTACAGAATTCTGGTCGGCGTAAATTCTCTCAGGCACAGATCCTGCACCGAGCTCTGTGTAGACAAAACCCTGCAGCCCTTCGAAGTCCCACTGAAGCGAGTGGGGCTTCCGGCACGGCGACCCACCCACCTGGGGCTCACTGTGAGGGCAGAACCCTGGCAAAAGTGGCAGAGACCTCCCAGAGGGTTATCAAAGTCGGATGAGCCAGGCCTCTGCACTGTGCATGCCCATCTGAGTTGAAAGCCCTTGATGCAGAGAGATGTTGGCAAGTAACGGCCTACCGTGGCATAGGAACATTCGGCATTTACTCCCGTAATGGCGGGGAAGGCCTAGAACTTACAGCTCTGAACTTTGCTGTGCATTCAAACGGGGCTGCAATTCCTCCCGGTCTAATCTGCACCAGTCTGTCAGGACGGCCGCTTCTGACTAGATTGTCATTCCTCTTTCTGCGGACACTGATACTACACAACGATCCCCTCCACGCACTGTCCTTTCATTAAGGGACTGCTGCGCCACGATTATCCACTAGGGGGCTGTGTTCCCTCCTGCCTCTCTGGGCTCTGCCTAAGTATCGATCCCATTTTACAGATGGGGAGACTGACGTGCGATGAAATGAAGGGCACGGAGCGGAGCCTGGTGGAGAACTCAGGACTCCTTAGCTGCTCCCCTCAGATGAAGAATGCTGCCCTTCATTGAATGTAGGTCCCTCCAAAGTGGCAGATTTGTGCATGGATCCTTCTGCTCTGTCACCTCCCATTTGGTGCCCAATGGCTATAATTTAAAGGGCTTCAAGCTCCCCAAATGTTATTTCCCACAGTAGGGGAGCATTTATTCCTAGCAAAGTAAGGATAGCAAGACTATAGCAGAGGGGTCACCAGGATCTGGGTGCTGGCCAGGGGACCGGTTACAGCTAGTGTAACACACGCAAGCTCATTGGCACAGAGATTCTCTCATTGTTCAAAGTTTGTGCAGCACCTTGCACCGCGGGGACCTGCTCTGTAACGAGGGCTCCTAGATGCCTCCACAACAACCATGAGAACCCAGACCTCCTGCTTTCCATGCCCGAGAACACAGCTGCTACCCTCCCGCACCACCGTCCCGGACTCGAGTGAGCACTACGTTCTGGATGGATTCGAACTTGGATTCCACTTACTTGGGTCGGCTCGGTCTCTGTGGTCTGGCAGGGCCAGTCCACAGCAAATGCACTATCCCTAGAGTTGTCAGCGACACTCGGATCCCCAGACGGCCTGCTGCTAGAGGAAGTCTGTTCAGGCTGGCAGATGGGATTGGAGAAGAGAGAGAGAGACAGGGAGAAGAGAAAGGTGGTGGTGGATGGGCGTACGAGAAGACAAAAAGGAGAAGTGAATGGTACATAACGGGGAAACGGCAGAAAACGAGACAGTCACAGAGGTACAGACTGACCGGGCAGCTGTTTTCAGTTCAGACGATCTACAGACACTTGAACGTATTTTGGAAAAGGAATTGCAACTCCACCAGCAAATCTCATGATCTGTCTGTTGTTCGCTGCATGTCCTCAGCTACCGCGGTGCAAATCCAAACCAACTCTAGTGGTCTCGGACAGAGACAGCAGAGCAATTCTGGGTTTACCCCTGTAGAGCTAGGAACAGAATCCAGCCCGGGGTGGGCAATCATTTTTTAAGGGGGGGGGAGCAACTTCACAAATTCTGGAACACTTCACATGCTCCTCCGCGCACAGACCCGGACTGGCCTGGGGGCAGGGGGGTGTATGAGGTCTTTGCCCCCCACCCCTGCCCTGCCAAGGATGTGCAGTGCCTAGAGAACATTTTGAACAGCTGGTGGTTTCCTCTGGTGCCGCATGCCCCTAGCTGGGGGAGGAGACTTCGCACACTCTCCCATCTTCGGGTCTCGATTGGCCTTGGGGCAGGCGAGCAGCAGGGTGGTCACGGATGGGATCAACGAACTTGGCGGGCCGGATCTGGCCTGCGGACGCTGTTTTGCCCACCCCTGATCCAGCCCATAGAAACCGCACGCACGGCCATCTTTGTAATTGTTCCCTTTGTGTCTCCTAGCCAGGGGGAGTGTGCTACAGAAACAAGCTCCCCGGATGGGACTCGCCCTCCCATCAAAGGAACCACGTTTCGAAGGACAGGACAACCAAGACGCGAGCAGTTAGTCCAGACTTGTAAATTCCAAAAAATGGCGACTGGCCGGGAAGATGCAAATCAAGCGCAGGATATTTAAATCC
>JANRFK010006693.1:67777617-67811836 GCA_030068395.1 Apalone spinifera
ATGCTCCAAACACTTCGGTTAGTCTATAAGGTGCCACAGGACCCCTCGCCACTGGTGTAGACGTAACCTCAGATATCTCCCCTCTCAAGGTACAGGGTGGACCAAGGCAAGGTGTTCCAGTGACCCGGGGTTGGTACAATTGTCCCTAGGTGATGGCTTCTTCCAGCACCGTTCTGAACTTGCTCTATCACAGGGGGCCAAACCAGCGCCCAGCGTCAGGGGAGTGGAATGGTGGCTTAAAACGATTTTCACTGGCCTGCCAGCTCACACACTGAGCATAGCTTGGCCAGACTGGAGGATCTGGTTCCAGATCCTCGGTCCAATGCCCAGAACCCAGGTCTCTCGCATCTGAAATCCCATGGAAACTGGCTCTGGCGAGATGGCTGGTCCTTCGCCTGGACTGTGAGCTCCCTGGTGCAAGGGGCTATGTTCAGCGTTACTTGCGCATAGTGCCAAGCACATTGGGGTGCTGACTGGGGGTACTATGACCCACACCCTGCTCCCATCCAGGCCAGGAATAACACCTGTCTTGGGAGGTTTCAGCCCTTTAAGGTGGTCACAATGAAAACCCTTTATTTCAAAACTAGCGCTTCTCCAAACTCAAAACAGATCAGGAGTGGGGAGGGGACAGGAGGTTGCAATTTGGGCCAATCCTCACTTTATTCAGACTGCTTCTCCCCAGATAAGTTGGTCCACCTGTGCTTCTGCTTTTAAGCAGAGCCTATTTCCTGTGTATAAACAGACCCGGGGGGGCGGGGTTTCAAATCCACCTGAGCCTAGTGAACGCAGACCCCCTGCTGCTGTCTGGGAGGACACGAAAGGGGAAGAACACAGCTCAGTCCCTCGCGGGGGCACGAGGGACACCCAAAGATAGCAAAGACACCACAGCTTTTGGGAATAACTGGCCCTTGCTTGCTGGGGGAAGGAACCCTCATCTGACTCACGCCAGGCCGTGATGGGAACATGGGCCCAAACCCTTCTCAAAGGGACCGGCCGACAGATATTCACAACCAGTGTTGTCCGCTTTTAAGGCATGAAGTCTTTCCCTGTGAAGACAGACTTTTTTTTTAAAACAAAGGACAGACAGACAATGCACAACAAGGGGAAACAAAGATCAAACTTCCACAGCCAATAAAGCATCCTTCTCAACATGCACATGGGATCGTGGGGCCAAATGGTCATCTGGCGTCAGTCTTCATCCTTTGATTTAAGGCGCCAGAGGGGTCTATCCCTTTGACACCCGGAAACAGAAATTTGTTTCCTGACCATAAACAACGAGGCTACGTCTCTCGATTTGGTGTTTCTGGGAACGCTGATTGGCCGTGAGCAGCAAAGCCCGGCAGGTCGCCCAAATTTGAACCCAGGAGGGAGGTAAATCTAGAGGCAGTTGAGAGGCATGCACGTTGCACAACAGGGAGAGAGGAGAAAGGTTGGGAGGGCGGAAGGGGGAAGGAGCAAATACGACTGTGTGGGAACAATCAGGCCGGCTTCAGGCGGTGCCGGCTGCAATGCAGAACACCGGGGAAAAGACAGGACAGCTAACAGCACAGGGGAGGGTGCATCCTTCTGGGCGAGCCAGATTGCAGGGCTGCCTTGTTAGGCCGATCCACAGAAAGCCCACGTGAGGCACAGAGAGCAATTCTGGCACGGCGGAGAGGCAGAAGGAGCAAGAAAAGGTCACGGAACAGAGTCAGAGTTCACCAACATGGAAGCGGTGTAAAATTCTTACCTCCCATAAATCCCAAGGCAAAGGCTGAGCGTGTCAGAGAGCAAGAAGAAAAACAGGTTTATACGCGAGTATTTCGGCCAGCAGAAATAACACAGCCGTCGCTCAGAGCAGACGCCTGCGTTGCAATGCCTGGGGCACTGCATTTTTACGGTTTTCTGAACAACTGCAAAATCCCTGCCTCGCACGTGCAATTTGTATCACAATGGCGTTTCACGGAGCGTGCCCCACCTCTGAGGCCAGTGCATCAACGCTGAGAGCATGAGGTGTGATTGTAGCGGGGCTTAGAGACACCTGGGCTGCTTTAGTCGAGCCAGGGTGGGTAACAAGAGCCGTGAAGACGCAATGGCAGGAATCCTTGCATGGGGTTAGCGACCGGTATGCAGCCCCGGAGTTCCCAATGAGGTGGCTAGGCCGCACCGCTGGATCCTTGGTTCATTGTTATCCAGGCTGGCTCGATTAAAGTTAGCGCTGATACGCCACGCAGCGACACCGTCGTCTGCAGCATAGATGCGCTCTAAGGCTACGTCTACACGACATGGTTTTTGCGCGAAACCCGCCGTTTCTGCACAGAAACCGGCAGAGCGTCCACACCCTAAGCACGTTTTTGCAGGAAAAAAAAAATCGACAGGACAGAGGGCTTTTGGCAGTAGAGTTATTCCTCTCCCCACGAGGAATAACTCCTTTTTGCGCTACAGCTCTTGCACAAATAGGCAGGGGTGGATGCTCCGCAGGGGTTTCTTGCGCAAAAAGAGCCTCTCCAAAAAAAGCACAGGTGCTCTGAGGACCATTCTGTGAGATCTGGACGCGCTTTTGCGCAAGACGTTTTTGTGGAAGATCTCTTCCGCAAAAAGCTTCACGCGCAAAAACCCTGCAGTGTAGACGTAACTGGCACACTCCCTCAAACACCACTGGCAGATGGGGCTACTGGTAAACAGCTGACCACTGGCATGCGGTCAAAAACCACTGGAAGCTGTGGGCAGTTGATGCTCGTGGGGGGGGGGGTTCAGAACTCGGCTCCCCACTGATGCCAGAAATAAACTCTCCCACAATGTCCGTAGCAGCAGAAAGAGGCCAGGGTTGCGCACTTTGGGAAACGCCTCCCATGCTCCTGACTTTTGCTGCTCGTTGGGAAGGCCCTGGCTCCACATAAAAACGGTGCCATTTTCATCGCACTAGTTTAGTTTAACGGATCTAATTGACACACTCCACTCTTAGTATGGATGTCCTTAGATTGGTAGGCATGGTGTTTATACTAGGGAAGTAAATCCCGTTTAGTTGGTTAAACAACGAAAATATATTGCTGTTCAGTTAACCGATTAAAGTGGGGGTCGGATGGGGGCCCTCCGCTGGGCTGGCGCAGGGTCCCCCCTCCTCCCACTGCAGGTAAGGGCTACTCCAGCCCTCCCTGGTTAACCTTAACTGGTTAACCAGTTAATTGGTTAAACATTCCCATCCCTAGTTGATACCAGTATAGTCTATTTGCAGGTGGAAGCAATTTTAATCAGTAAAAGGTATCTGCTCTCGGTCTATTTCTACACAACAGCCTTGAGCTAGCATAGCTAGGTTGGTCGGGGGTGTGGATCGGGGCAATCCCTTTCCCCCGACACAGCTCGGCTGGCAGAAGCCACTACTGCAGACACCACCGTACCCGCAAAGCTGCACGTCTACCGGGACAGCTTGTTGTGCTTAGCGTGGCGGAACAAGATGTAGCGGCGAAAGTGCAGTTTTGCCGGTGCAGCGGTGTCCCCATTGGGGCTGCTTTACGGTGCAATACACCAGCGTGCCTCCTCCAGCAAGGCGCTTCTTGCTGTGGGGTTGTAGCCATGTAACTATTGTGGCTGAAGAAAAAAAATAACCCACCCTGCACAACACAGTTATGATGGCTTAACATCTATGTTTAGACCAGCCCTGATGAACAAGGAGCCCAGTGTTAGAACGCTGCAAATCTCAGTTACTCAGAAGCATCCCCGTTTCACTGATTGCTGTTGCAGGAAAAAAGCAGGTGGAGATTAGGAAACGCTGCTATTTTCTTTCACATCTGGAAGGGAAGTCCTAGGTAAAGGACAGTCGCTAAACCCAGGGACGGTAACAATGCCTCTGCCCAATTCAGCAGGGATCTGAAGCAGAGCTGACCGTGCATTAAACAGAGCTGCTCTTTAGAAACGATTTGTACTTGCCAGTTCTCTTCCTCTCCCCCACATCACCAACCCCAGCTGTGAACTGAGTGCCCCACGTCCCCAGGAAACACAGGCGTCGCCAGCGTGGCTCACAGCGGAAGTCCCCTTCACCCAGGATCCTGTCTCAGACAGGGGCCTGCCCCTGATGAGTTCAGGAAGGCAAAACCTCCGTGGCCGTCAATTACGCAAGAACAAGCCCACGGAGGAAATGCCTCTTCTCTTCGCAGAGTCTGAGGCTGGCTCTTGGCCAGAGGCAGGAGCCTGAAAAGCCCTTCCAAAGTTTTAGCCTATCCAAGGTAACTGTGGAGGATTCGCTGGGGGGTGTGAAACATCTCTCCGCTCCCGCCAGTAACCAGACCCTCAGCAGGAAGGAGCACAGCATCAAGGCTGGGGTTCCCAGCAATACAATCAGGGGGATGTTAAATGCAGAGAGCTCGGGCAATACGGAAACAGGCACTGACCGCGCAGGTGAACGTCACGGATTCGTGGACGGGCGAACGGGCTTGGTCACAAACCTGGGTGGCGGGTGTGGGGGTCTTCCCCACAGGGCTGGCATCTGGCTGAACAGGATCAAAATCCAGATCCAACAGGCTGGCTCCCTCCTGGAAGGGCCCAGGAGCATCAAACTTGGCAGCAGTAAGGGGGAAAAGCATGTGAGCATTAGACAGATATAGGCGATACACGGCAGGAGATAGCCAGGGCTCGGGGTGCAGATGCAGAAGACACACGGTGGGTGCCCAGGAACACGTGCAAACCAAGAACTCAACCCTCGTCTCTTTCCTGAATGGCTCTATGGCCAGGACGGGGGGGCTGATATGGCCGAAATGCCACTGCACCGGCTCAGCTTGGCACGGTTTCTATTTCCTCTACCTCTTTCCTGCACCGGCACCAGCTACACCGTGCTCCCCGCTCAGGATTCATTTCCCACCCGCCTCAGGAGCCACCAACCTCTGCTGTGTGGCCTCCCTGCATTCTGGGCTCCCACTGTACCTACCCCAGCGGCCCAGCGGAAGAAGGGAAAGGCGCATGGCCTGGGAAGAGACATTCAAAGGATCCCAGCTCTAATCCCGAAACAGGGAAACGTGGGGACTTCATTTACAGGTTTGGGAGCCATCCCAAAGGTACAAATAAGGACATCGCCTAGCTAGCACACTGCCTGCCACAGCCTAATGACTTAAACATCCGTTGGTTGGTTGGCTAAGAACAATCTGCACCTTCTCTATCCGCTTCATATAACATGAACACTCTAATTCTCTATTTTTTCCCTTCCTTCTCCCCCCAAAACTTCTATTTACTTTGGAACTGGACCTTTAATAACTCCGGTCATCTGAAGAAGTGGGCTGTGCCCACGAAAGCTCAGGACACCATCTACATGTTTTGTTAGTCTTTCAGGTGCTGCTGGATTATTCATTGTTTAAGTTTTTCCAGTTACAGACTAACTCGGCTCCCCCTCTGAAGCCGCTTACTGGGTACCCCTCGATTCACAGTCACAGGGGAGGTCCCATCTGCCCCATGGGTCTCGCCTGCAATCAACTGCCATGCCCATCAGCACCAGCGCCGGTGCTGTCCACACGGGGGTGCTAGTCCCCGGACTCACACCGGCATGAATGGGTGTCGTATTTTCCAAGAGACACGCCCCATCAGGAGACACCACGGCTGTGTTCTCAGCCAGCAGAGCGGGAGCCTCTGTCTCTAACACCCAAGCAAGTGGCTCTATTGGTGCAGTCATGAGCTGCCTTTAACGGACGTGGAAATGGTCACAGAAGGGAAACTGGTCCTGAGTCCTGAATTAGTGCCACTTCTTCATTTTTAGAGTCCTGCGGGGCCATTAGGAAACATCCCCTTTCAGTCTAGCTCTTTTGTTGAGAAGAACCAAATCGGCCTAGGTGCTTTGTGCTTTCAATGGATTTCCCCAAGCTTGCTGGCCCTATCATTTCAGCTACATTTCCTGCTCTACCCAAGCTTGTTTTAGGTCTCCCCCCTCCCCCACACACACACAAAAAAAAAAAACACGCTCCCATCTCAAGTGAGGCCACGAATTCGTTACTCCATCCCAGGCTAACGAGGGCCACGAGGTTGGGGATTTTGCAGCCACCCCACGACAGTTTATCGGAAAGTGCTTTGCGGGAGATCACACCCTTGTTAGGTTCCACCTCAATGCGGTTTACTCCCCGGGCCACTTCTTGATAGCTTTCCCCTTCCAGCAGGCACTGCTTTGTGCTCGGGAAAGAGCTATCCAGCAGCCGTCCAGTTCCCCAGCCCAAAGCGTTCAACACCAACCAGTACCCGGACTCCAAAAGCCAGTGGAGCGTCTAGAAAATTCTCCAGTAGAGCAATGCCTTCAAAGAGGTTTTACCGCCCCGCTCTGCTGGAATCTTACCTGCTGTTCAAAAGACCTATGCCCCATGGACCCGGGCACCCTGATTGGCCCCCCATAATTATCTTCTACAGGTCCCAAGTGCATACTGAAATGGCCCAGGGGAATACACCCAACATAAACGGATCCTAAGCGTGATGTCTGCTCTAGAAACGAGCGTCCAGCCTCAGCAATCACGTCCTTTCGGATGACGCGGCAGCTCCCCTCTGGGAGGCGTGTGCACCGACCAGCTGTGTGCTGGTGAAACGTAGGTGTTCACACAGGATGGGAAGAATGTCACAGACACCGCGATCGGTTACGAAGACATGCTACAAGTTCCGCAGGCATGGAGAGGGGTAAAGAATTGCTCCGTGGTCTGTGGCTTTCTCCTGCTACGCAAATGCCTCCTTAAAGCCCTCTTCTTTACCCCAAACCGGGTCCTTGCACTTTCGTGCACCGTACCCGTTACCCCACATAGAGCGTCCTAATTAGTTGAAGCTCCTTGGAGAAGGGACCTCAGCTTAGTTGTTTAAAAAGCATTGCCCACGCTTACAAGGCTCTGCTATTATCAGTCCAATCCCTGGGATTAAGCAGGGGGTCCTGAGCCAAAGTAGAACCTGGCCCCTTGCCGTGATGCCAGCAGTATCCAAGAAGGACACTGGGGAAAAAGCGTTCAGCTGAGATGGGCGCAGGACACAAAATATGGATCTGGGTATTGGGCCATTTTCCTTGGGGTGAGTCAGGGGCCTATGAATTCAGGGTGGTCAGAAGGTTTTGGTCTGGGCCCACCTCTAACTGCAAACCTTCAATGCTTAAACAAAGACTCTTAGGCCCTGCATAATCTTTGTAAAAATGAACCAAAACTGGGGAAAAGGTCCAGCACTGTTCCCCGGTCATGCTGCCTTTTGCCCCAAGCAGAGACAACGGGGGGGGAAGGGGGAGGTCCTGTCCTCATTAAAGTCAGTGGCAAACTCCTCTTGATTTTAATAGGGCCAGGATTTCACTCCTATGCGGGACAGATCCGCCAAACCAAAGCACATCTCCACTGGTTCTAGGCTCCAGTCTCTTTCCCAGGCATCTCAAGGGACATCTCGTGTCAGATGGAGCTTGCTTTGAAAGCTAGACAAATTAATCTTTTCATTAAGATCCCAGCTATTCACTAGGGGTTCTGGTTTGCAGAAACCCACCAGTAATAAACCATTCAATCCAGGGCCGGGTCAAACTGACAAAAGTCCTTTGCCATGTTGTCTTCATTAACCCCTTGGTGCTTGGTCCAGTGGAGACAACAGGGTGTCACACTGCCGGAGCCACACGACACAAAATGGTCACAAAATGGCCCAACGCCAATTTTTTGGGGCCAGATTCTGAGCTGAGTCACATGGGTGAAAATCCAGGGAACCCAATGGAGTCACTCCAGACTTACCTGGGAGTAACCCAAGTGTGGAAGCTGGCCCTTTGGGGACAATTCAACCCACAGACTTTCATCGCCCGCCTCCCTACCTTGGTTTAATATTAGGTTGGACATCAGCACAGATAGAGGAGTTTGTGTTGAAGGCCACGCCTGCACCTATTCCTTAGCTCTCCGGACGCCTGTCTGAGAAGGTGTAAGCACGAGACAGCCACGTTTTCATGCAAAATGTCCTCTCTAAAAGGCAAGTGTCTATCAATCAGGTAGCGATCGGCTAAATGTTGCGATCTAGCAGCAGGGACAGGGCTAGGAACCCAAAATGCTATCAGAGCTTTAGCAAAGGAGGAACAGTTTTGTTTTGAATGATGGGATTTTGTTCATTCAGGGGTCATCAGAACAACCATAAATGCCCACGGACAATAACCCACCACAGCCTGTCTGATGCTGAGGATTCGGAAACTGTAGCTGTCCAGGCCATCCCTACCCTCTAGAAGCTCACCCAGCCCTCATGAGATCTGAATGCACCTTGAGGCCAAACTTTCATTTCTCCCAACGCCGGGGGTCTTGTTTTCAGCAGTCGGGTGGAAGCAAGAAAGCCACTGGCCACTGAATGTGGTTTACAAAAGGAAAAGCAAGGACGAGTTACAGAGGAGCATCGTTAGAGGTGTCACCTGGGTCTTTAAGGGATGATTTAAAAAAAATTAACTTAAAGGACAGCGCAAGTCACATAATTAAGCCAGAAAACTGGTCAGGTTCCCAGCGGCACAGGGAGTAGAACCTGGGGGGGGTCTAATACTGAATAGCTCACCTCCTTCCCCGTCCCCTTCCCCACCTGCGAACCACATTAAACCAGAGAGGGGGAAGAGGGCCATTTCCCCTTAAAAATTGCATTTGATCTTCAGGGATTGCAGGTGGTTTCTTGCCCACTCTCAGCCCGGCCGCGTGGTTGCAGCCGGCTCTCCTTGCCCTGTCCTGACCAGGTTTCGGGGCGTGACACCTCTAAGCGGGGGACAGTGCTGAGGGGAAGGGGGGAGCAGGCAGAGATAAGGCAGGGCAGAGCGGCTAACCTGCGAGGGGGTGGTCACGCTTATCTCGGGGACAAAATTGTCATCAAACAGGCTGATGATGTTCTCCTGCTTGAGCTCCTTGGAGGGGGTGTGCTTTGGAGGTGGCGGCACCGGAGGGCCTTTCCGCAACTGCATGCAAGCGAGCGAGCACACGGCGACACCCAAAAAAACCAGAGACAGGAACCAGGTTAGCACGGGACGACCACAGACACAAGGGAGGGCTCAAATAAACACACATTTGGGGGAGGGGCAGGGGAAACAACCACACGTCTCCAAAGAAGGTTTGGCATCATTAGTTACACTTCAGACGCGGGTGGGTCTCCCTCTGTGGAGGAGAAGCGTAACACAATTAATATGCATCACTCAGACGTGCATACATAATTAGAGCATGTGCAACCTTCCGGAGAACCACCAGGGGGCGACAGACAAGCGACTCAGCACACGTGTGGGCGGAGAACTCCGGGGCGTAGGCCACGCTCCAGATACCTACCTGTGTGGCATAAGCCTAGGGGAGTTAGGAGCCAAAGCAGCCTTAGTCACACATGGACACCCAGGGAGCTGCATCCCAATCTCCGTTCCAGTGGTTCCACCACACTGGTCTCAGTGGATCCACTGCCGCGTGAGCCCAGATAGGGCTCCTCGTGGCTATGCGTCAGGCCCGTCGATGGGGGCAGGGGACAATTGCTCCAAGGCCTGGTGATCCAAAAGGGTCCCAAGGCTCTGGTCAGTGCCACCCAGGGCCCTTTAGAATTGCACCGTGCACCCCTGGCAGTGCTGAAGGCTGCCTGTGGGGGATACAAGCACTGCTAGCCCCGCCCCTTTCACCAAAGGCCCCGCCTCTTCCGGGAACACCCAGCCAGCTCCCTCCATCTGGCCTAGGGGCCCGGCAAGTCTGTCGGCCCCCCTGCAACGGGTCACTGAAGCATGTGAGAATGGGATCACCCTGGGCCTGGTTTGGCGCACAGCTTCACCAGCGTGTAACACTAGTTACACTGAAGTCACAAGAGTTGGAGTGGCAGGGGCAGGCTGGGGGTGGAGGACGCGTCTCTGTCCATATCCAACCTCCTCCCTCGCTTCACAGTCAGGGCCTTGGATTCAGTGCTGCATGCGCCATTCTTTACATGCTGGGGGGAGGTACTAGAGGAATGGCAAACCGGTTCAGACCCCCTTTTAATTTCTCTTTGACCCCCAAGGTATTTGAGCTCAAACTAGAACCTGCTGAGAAAACGCTGAGGGACTGGGAAAAACCAGTCTGCTGTACAACACGGTGGAGATTTCCAGCACTGGAACCACTTTGCACACCCCCCCACTCCCGACACTGTATTTGCACAAGGTTTTATGAGCATTAATCTTCTCATCCTACCTAGGAAGGTAGGTCATTATTATCCCCGTTTTGCAGACAGGGGAAACTGAGGCAGCGAGGCGAGCATGTGACTTGACAAAGGACAGCCTGCCCATCAGTGTCAGAGGTGAGATTAGACCACAGCAGATCCTGACTCTTAGATCTGGCATTACTCCACTGGGCTGCATTGTCCCGCCCTCAAATGGGTGCCCTATCAGATACTTTGGCTGGTCATGGAAAACGCCAGCTTTCTAGTGGGCTAATCCGTCCGCTGCCAACGTGCCTGTGAGACTCCACACCCACCTCGTCTCAACTGCAGCTGGCTGCAGGGTGGAGTATAAGGGATAACGAAAGTGGCACTTTCACTTTCAGATCTTAGCTGTGTGGAAGCAGAAGTGCCCAAATGCCACAGGAACGGCCTCTCCTGCCACACCCGGAGGCCAGCCAGATGCACAAGGCCCAAGAAAACTGTTCTCATCCGAGTGAAGCCAAAGGCTGCTGACACCAGAGGCTCTGGGTGCGAATCCAGAACCCAAACCTGGACCTTTCGAGCTTTGCCCCTTTGCCTCATCACTCCAGGGGGTGGCTCATCACTCCAGGGGGTGGCTGTGCTGGGACGCGAGGGCGTGATGATGGCTAACACAGTGTCGGTAGCCCAACACACAGCGCTGAGCCCTCTGGAGGTGCTTGGCTTCTGGCTAGAAAGACACCCTGGCCATGGTGGCTATGTGCTGAAGGAGACACAGCATCTTCTGGGCCAGCCTTCCGGCGCCAGCCCAGACCCAGTCCTCCATCTCCCTTTCTTCAAAAGGGACGAGACCTCTGGAAGGACTTCACTGCCTGGAAAGGAAATTGGACGCTGCTGCGACAGCTGGGCCTCCAAGCCCCTCGCAGCTGCATGGACTCCAGGGACATTGTTGCAGATGGACCACAGAATAGCGGGGAGGCACGTGGTTTCACGAGGCCCACTGGGGACAGTCCGGGATCACCCCCACCGAAGCATTCAAGAGCGTGGAGAGCGCCTGACGGCAGCTGGACACAGGCCGCTTTTCAGAAGAGAGTTGGCGGGAAATAGCTGTTAGGCCCGGGGCTTCTCCTCTTGCCTCCTTTCCCATCTGCGCAATACGCCTCTCTGTTGCTTTTGTTCATGTACACTGGGCTGAGGACACAGCCAGGGTATTTCATAGCCTTGTTGCTTGGCACGCAAGACTCATCACCTTAGACTCAGTCACTTACCCACGATGTAAGTTGCCATCGTGCACACTGACCCCTTATAAAGCTTCATATTAAAAAAAAAAAAAAAAAAAAAGACTGGGACTTTTCAGCTTGGAAAAGAGAAGACGAAGGGGGAATATGATAGAGGGCTATAAAATCATGACTGGTGTGGAAAAAGTGAATAAAGAGAAGTTATTTCCTTGTTCCCACAATATAAGAACTAGGGTCACCCAATGAAATGAAGAGGCAGCAGATTTAAAACAAACCAAAGGAAGTTTTTCTTCACGCAGTGCACAGTCAACCTGTGGAACTCCTTGCCAGAGGATGTGGTGAAGGCCAGGACTTTAACAGGGTTCAAAAAAGAGCTAGATAGATTCATGGAGGTTAGGACCATCAATGGCTATTAGCTAGGATGGGTAGGAATGGTGTCCCTAACCTCTGCTTGTCTGGAAATGGGTGACAGGGGAGGAATCACGTGAGGATTACCTGTTGTGTTCACTCCCTCTGGGGCATCTGGTACTGGCCACTGTCGGCAGACAGGATACTGGGCTAGATGGACCATTGGTCTGACCCAGTATGGCCGCTGTTATGTTCTAAATGGTCACAAGGGAGGGAGCAGCTTCTGTGCTTTCTGACTGGTGGGGCTCCCTACTCTAAATGTTTTCCCCACACTCGGAGCCAGGGATAAGGAGGAGGCCACCTGGCCTATCCAAGCCGGCCCAGTCTCATTTCTCCCTTTAGTGGCTTGCAAGCCCCCTTCCGTGGGTCTGGATCCAGCTCCCTCTCTTCTGTTTGACACGCCAACGCAGGTCAGGCACACGGCTCTTTTCCGCATGCCTCCGGTTGTCCGGGCGAACTCCGCACACATTGAGAAACAGCTGCCAGCAGATGGCAGTGTTGGCAGCATGAAGGCCCCCTGGTGGTCTGTTCCAGCAGCAGCTACTGCCAGGCCCCTGACATACAGTTGAACCCTGATGACACCAGCTCAGATAACCAAAAATCTGAGAAAGCCAGAGAACAGGCGACAGGGCTCCTGCTGCCCGCCCGGGGGTGGCCGGGGTTGCCGCCGTCAGCCGTGGGGCGGATACGAGTTTGGTTAATACAGATAATTGGTCCGCTTTTGACGGCGCCTCCATCTGCTTGCTTCAGTGCGACCGATCTGCCCTCCTGCACCCCCGGAAGTGCAAGACTGAGGAGAACATCTGCTAACGGGAAGAGGAGGGAGGGAAAAGCTGTGGAACAGCCTGTCTCTGCGGAACGAGGCGGAGGATGGGTTGAGAGCGCCAGGGCCGCACCGGCTCTCCACTCAGCAGAGACGACGGGGGCAGACAAAGCACCATCGCAGGAAGATGGCGGGGGCGGGAGACGCTCCTGAACCGAATGGGCAGCAGCCGGTGCCACAGGGAGAACAGAGGCGGGTTATTCTGAAGTATTTCATAAAGGCAGGGGCCGGATTGCGTGGCTCATTGGTCAACCCCACAACTCGCATGCAGCCCCCGCGCTGGGGCCCGAGGCAGGGCTCAGGACAGCCGACAAGAGACCAGAACCAGGCGGAAGGTCAGACCCCAGCCTGCAAGCCGGTTTGAGCGGCCGGCGTTCAGTCGGAGCAGAAGGCTGAGGAGCGAGTGGAGGGAGGTTTTGGATGGAAGGATGGGAGCAGTCTCTTGGTCAGGCTGGAGGAACACACTCCTGCCAGGGCCCCAAATTAGCCCATCCCCAGCAGCGCCCCAGATCACTCGGGCTGCCATCGCTGGGCAAGCTGAGTGTATCATCAGCGTGTGCCCTTTTGGCGCCAGGCTGCACCGAAGCCCGGACAGACCTCATCTTCTCCGTGAAACTGCCAGCGGTGGTAAAAATACCACTTCTCGTTTCACATGTGAGGAAAAAGGCCAATGAACGAACAAACAAACAAAAAAGCTTAAATGAAATGTGTGCTCCAAAGTGCACACGAAGCCCTGCTCCTCAGAGCTAGGCATTGCCAAAAAGGGTCAGTGGCACAGCTTCTCCGGCACACCGTCTCCAACAAGGACCAGCATCAAATGCTGCAGTGGAAAATATCAGCTTCCCCATAAGGGCCAAGCCTCTTCCCGGCCTCCATCTGTGAGCAGTCGCGTTACTCTTTGAAGCATGAGGATTTATTGCCCCAATTGTTCACTCTGTTTTATGTAATTGTGGATGCTCTCCTTACCCAAATCCATTTTCGGATATTGCTCAGCTTTTGGCTTCAGTGATATCCTGCAGCAAGGAGTTCCACAGGTTAATGACATGTGGCATAGAGAACACGCATCATAGCTCAACTGACTTTCACCTTCACTCCCTCTGAATGGAACACCCTAGTAGAGGGGTATTATTTGGTCTCCTATGAACAACATGTTACTTCATGGAAGAGGAATTTCAGGGCCTGTTTAGCATTCTCCTGGCAATACAGGGAGCAACGAATCTTATCAGACAGGCAGCGCCTATCATACAACAGCAGCCAAAGACCTAGGAGATGGCCTTGTGCAACCCACTATGCCTTTGGCAGCAGAGACTCCATTGCCAAGGCCTGGTGAACTCCTCAAGGATACTACCTGAGATGGAGACTTAGGGATGCCAGCCCCGGGTGCTTCCAAAGAGGATGGTTCCAGCTCGTGGTTGACGGTCTTGATCTCGGGGCTGGTGATGGGGGATCCGTCGGGAGGAGGCGAGGGGCTTTTGTTTGCTTTCGCTGGGGCACTGTCGCTGCGGGAGAGAGAGGAAAGGAGAGTCAGAACTGGTCGCATCGAATTGTTCTGATCAGTCAGCCCGATCCATGGACTCAGCTCTCTCCCCACGTCCGAGCGGCTCCTTGCTCAGCCTCCCTCATTGTCTTTTTGCAGCAGGACCTCATGCAAACTGCAATCATTCACCTACGCCCTGGCCTCGCATGCATACGGATGCACCTAGGGCAGACACAGTTTTGGCTAGAATATGGGAAATCTGAATTCTGGCGTTACCCAACTTTTGACTTTGCAACCTCAATCACGCCCCTTTCACGGGGTTTGGGTGCATCACTTCTTAGCTTTTAAAAAACCAACAACTTCAACACTTCAACGTTCAAACCCCGAAATTCCAGGCTTGGGTGTTATATTGACAGTGGCTGCACTCACGGACCTCCGCCATGTGCGCGAACAAAGTAGCTGGCAGCAGTAGCAGGTTGTCATCCTCTGTGGGGTGCAGCACAAGGGGGAGAGGGGCAAGACCCTTTGCCCGAAGGCTGAGGCAGCAGAAGAATGGTGAGACTTAGGAATCTCAGGTCCCATCCCAACGACTACACTGTCTGCTTTCCCCAACCTGGACCCCTTCTGCCCTGTGATTTCTCATGGTCTCGTCATTATAGGCCAACCGTGGCATTTCAAGACTCATGCCAACAGAGGATGCACTTCAGTCTCATGCTTAAACACTCAATTTAAGGACAGGGTGGAGGAAGACCCAAGAAGAGGCATTTAAAGACTCACAAGAACAGCCTGACTGGGTCAAACCAAAAGTCCATCTGGCCCAATAGCCTGTCTGCCGACAGTGCCCAATGCCAGGTGCCCCAGAGGG
This sequence comes from Apalone spinifera, assembly GCA_030068395.1. Classification (NCBI taxonomy): domain Eukaryota; kingdom Metazoa; phylum Chordata; order Testudines; family Trionychidae; genus Apalone; species Apalone spinifera. Next base: position 67,792,476 of record JANRFK010006693.1, read on the forward strand.
AGTGAACAAAACAAGAAATCAAAACAATCCCACCCGTCACCCATGTCCCTAGCCTCTGACAAACAGAGGCTAGGGACACCATTCCTACCCATCCTGGTGAATAGCCATTGATGGACCTGTCCTCCATGAACTTATCTAGTTCTTTTATGAACCCTGTTAAAGTCCTGGTCTTCACAACATCCTCTGGCAAGGAGTTCCACAGGTTGACTGTGCAGCACCCCACAGAAGATGACAACCTCTTCCTTTTGTTTTAAGCCTACTACCTATTAATTTCATTTGTTGACCCCTAGTTCAAAGCAAGCACCAGACTTTGAGCTCCCGACCCTGCCTCATTCCCCAACTGCAGAGACACACCCCAAGAAGCAGTCACTCCATGCTCTTCTGTGGGTGGGAAGTATCTCCTGATATTCACACCCCCAGCAAAACAAGATCCAAAAAAAACAAAACAACCAAACAGCAGCTTTCTGGGCTAACGGCTATCGCCCTGTGAGAACAGGGGTGTTCAATCGCTCCCCAACTTCTCCCGCAGCATCTCTTGGAACACTGCCCTGTCACTACCACATTTCTGGCATCATCTGTCCCAGGCAGAGCCCTGCAGAGGAACTGGGATCCTGCCGGTCTCACAGGATCTACTACCTTAATAGCAGAAGTGGATAAAATGTACTTGGTGGCGGGTGGGATTGGCTGGGTTAAAAAAAAGCCACACCAAGGCAATCTGAAGGAAGATATTAAATCACTAAATGGTCTAAGCAAGATTTTAGTGGTAAAAATTGTGCCTGAATTACATTTACAAAAACAATGTGTTAACCAACACTGTGAGGTTGGTTTTTTTTATTTGTGTTGGGGAATTTGTCTCTCTTGCAGGATTTGGGGAATTTAGTATTCTTGCAGGTGGAAGGAAGATAAAAATGCAAGAAACAATGCACTGGTAGGGGGCAGCAGGTATTGTGGGGCGGGACAGAAGGGGGATTAAAATATAGTCCCATGCAGGTCCCTGGCGCCAGGCAAATCCCATTCTATTCCTTTCTTCTTCCCATCGATGCTACATCCTGAAATCACCAGCAGGGGGCACTGTTGGGGGCGCCATTACCTATGCTTTTTACATAACCCCGCCCACTTGCGCTAGGCATCCCATAATACCTTGCGTTTGCCAAAAGATGTGTCTGGCGTACGCAGATAGGAAATGTGTCGATAGCAAGCGACTTTTGGTGTATGGCCTGGGAAGGACCTTCCCAAAGCAGACTCTGAAATGCTCCACAGAGGTCAGGAAGAAACAAAACTGCCAGCTCGGAACTGGGACAAACTGCCAGGTTGGATTTTTGCGCTGGGTGACTCGTCGATTCCCCACAGAACGCGTGTCAGCGGAAACGTGTCACTTTGGGAGCACGGCTGCCCCGTCAAGTGCATGCCACACGTCACGAGACAGCTTCCCGCAGACTGGTACCGCATGGAGCTCGTCTCCTGTAGCATTGCCCGAATGGCTTGGTACAGCAATAAACTTGACTGACATTCGCTGTTTGAATATATTTTAGACAGAACCAAAGCTCTGTTTTAGACAGAGCCAAACAACTGACTGCACGCTATCAAGGGAAGCAAATTCACACAAACCAAACACACCCTTACTGTGCAGCTGAGCAGGGCCGTCCTTCGAATGTAGGGAGCTCTACGCAGTACTATGAAACTGGTACCCCTGAGCCCGAAGACAGCCAGGGGGAGGAGGGAAGGATGGCAAATTTGTTTAGAGCTGTGATTTTATAATCATCAGCAACACACTAATGAAATATTTGAAAGCACATTTTATACCTTCACCGCCCTCCTTAGCCCCTTGCTTCCCCCGCCCCGGCTTCGCATCCTGCTGTGTCGACTAACACCGTAAAGTCCGAAACTGGTCGCCTAGACCTGGAGTTGGCAAACGCCTGTTGAACAGCTTCACTGCTGGTTGAACAGCTCTTTCACAAGTGCTGTGTTGTGCTAATGGCTCGGCAGGCTTTGTCACTTTTAAGTTCACTAGGTCCTCTCGGAGGAAGCAGAGCCACAGACCAGGGACAGGAAGAGCAGGAGGGTGGACATGAAGACCCAGCGGTGCCCCAAATTTTCAGGTGCCCGATGCAGCTGCATAGGCATAAGGACGGCCCTGGTGCTGAGACTCAAGGCTGCTAGCCCTCTTCCCCTCCCAGCCTTGACTGGTTTGAAACAGCAAACGCCATTTGCAGAAAGGACTTCCACAGGCTGCAGCAATGGTGTTAGAAAGGAGGGGACGCCTGTTTGTTCTGCTATTTATTCCCAGCCCTGTCGCCCCTCTGCAAACTCCCACATGGGCGAGGGGTCGGGATCTCGGAAGAGGAGCTAAGATCGGACCATAATTCGTTCGCACCAAAGCGTGCTGAGCGTGGGGGAAATCAAGGCCAGCACTACCATCCCCACACGTACCAGGACACAAGATCAGAGACGGAGACCAGTCAGGTCCCGACATGTGCTCCGGTGTTTGCCAACGTCCCAGCATTACACCGGCACCAGCTCCACCCCATGGAGCCCTGACATAGTAACCTAGGGCCATCTGGACCTGCTCTGAGCTCACGCGGTTGCCGTGTTAGGACAATGAAGGGCAATCTGTGGAGATGCTCGACTGGCGCAGACAGCCATAACAGGGGTAACACGGGGGTACAGCTCTTCAGGGTTCCTGTCCCTGGTGCCCTAGCATTACCGGACAGCAGTAAGAACAGACACATCTTGCCCAAACCTTAACCCTTCAGTTCCCCAGCACAAGACTTAACAGAACAAAAACTGCTGTCGCTTATTCATCTTTTTATCTGAGGGTCTCAAAAGCACCGTCTAAAAAATCATTCATTCCCTCAGCTTCCCTGTGAGAGGTACGATTAGCTCCATTTTACAGACGGGTAAAAATCCCAGGAGCCCTGGCTCCCAATCCGTTGCTTTAACCACTACACCACCTTGCCTGTGCAGAAGTGGCTGGGCTTAGAACGATTACTTTCCGAACAGCCTTGGTCTATACAGAGGGAGGAAGGAAACTCACGCTAGGAAATGCCTCCATACAATTACACAACTATCCTCCACTCGGCCCCACCCTTTCTTGTGCATTCAGTCTACGGTGACCGCATGGCCCGTTTTGCCTGGGACAGTCCCGTTTTAAGCCTTGGCCCAGCCAGCCCAACTCTTTTGGCCAAAGGGGGCGTTTGTCAGAAAGGTCCGGCGCGCAGAGACATGCCTGGGGGCAAGTGGCAGTGCCCGCCCTGTGAAGGGGGGTGCAAGGCCCAGTGAGCAACGACACCAGCCCCATACTGGGAATTTGGCGGGTGGCTCAGGCAATTTTGTGGAGGGGGTCCAGATGAGCCATTCGGGCCAGCCTGGCGTGGGTGGGAGGAGGGGCTCGGACTAGCCCCACTTGGTGTCCCATTTTCTCTCATTCAAGTCTTCCTTTGTACACGCACTCAATAACAACCAGGCCTGGCAACGGGACTGGCAGGGCCAAGGAAACAACTGCCCAGGGGCCGGGGGCTCTCAGCTATCTTGGCAACGGTGGCTGCTGGAGCCCTGGGCCCTTTAAATCACCGCCAGAGCTGCGGCTGGCAGGAGGCGGCTAGTCTCCAGCCCCGCCCCTTCTGCCTGAGGCCCCGCCCCTTTCAGGAGCACAGAGCATGTCCCCTCCTCACATGGCCCAGGGGCCTGGCAAATCTGTCGGCCTGTCTGATAACAACCTTCGCCATGTTTCCATCTTAGTTACAACATGCACAGGGCCATCAGCTACAACAACAGGGTGTCACGCTGCTTTGTGTCTTGAAACAGAAGTTACAACCAGGTGCTTTTTAAAAGGAAACAGGGTTGACCTCCCCCACCCACCCCCCGCCGCTGCTCTGTCTTTGTGCTGTGATTCACACCTGCACTCCTGGACAGCCTTTTCCAGCCATGTTGCACTGGGTTCCTGCAAACTGTAATCGATGTCACAAGAAGCAAAGCAGGGGGAACCCACGTCCTGCCAGTAAGACAGTGGTGGCACCTCATTTCCTCTTACCCAGGCAGTAACGCCGAACACAGTCGGAAGGAAAGGCTCCATCTTGGGGAAATGAGGCCTTTTTAATGGACAAAGCTACCCCTGTTTCCAATCAGCTTCCGACCAAATCACACGGGTAGCGAAAGCAGAGCCGCGCGGAGCCCAGGCAAAGCCTGGGGGCGCGAATAGCCCTGGAGTCCAAATTCAAAGCCAGACGGGATCTCGAGGGCGTCCGATCCGACCTCCTGCGCATCCCAGGCCACCCACACCGCCCCTCAGTGGCAAACTCCACCCAAGCACCAGAAAGGGAGCCGGGATTCAAACCAGGACTCAAAAATAGTTAGGGTTAATCAGACATGCGTCGCTCTCCAAGGATCCCACAGGACCCGAAACACAGGGAGTCATGCATGGAACTCCAGGCCTTGTGTTAACACACCCCAGGCTGTTAGCACACAGACTTATATTCCACTCAGGCTCGTCTCAGAGGGATGCTCTGCATACTGGTACCTGCTCATCTTTTTCCGCAGCCGGGAGAACAGTTTAGTTTTCTTTCTGGGGGGGAGGACAGCACACAATGATTTCCAGCACAGCTGGGGGGAGCGACCGGTAAGCCGCCACACAGCGGCAAACCTGGTGCCAGGGGGCTACTGAATTCAAGCCCTTCCTTCTGTGTTTGGGGTTCATACAAGGAGAGAGAACAAAGAACGGGGCTCGCTGGGTGAAGCAGGGACTTGCATGAGCGCGGCAGGGCTAAGAGATGCGCGTTTCCTCGGAGGAAGCTCTGTATAGCCCAAGAGAGGCAGATGTGCTGAAAGCCGGGCAGGCGGGGATCTGTAAGTAGTCTCCTCTCTCAAGTGGGCCAACGGAGACGGAGACATTCCGGTCCCACAGTGAGCCAGCAAGAAGCTAGGAACCCCGACTCTCAGCTCCTCCTTCTCCCCAACCAGCACTGAAGCATACAGGCTTCCCTCTATTTATACCAGTGTTTCTTAAACTTTTTAAGACCAAAGAACACCAAACATTTTTTTTTTAAATGAGGAACACCAAGGATTTTTTGTTGAGGGGAAAAAAAAAGGTTGGGAGGAAAAAGGGTCAGGGGAAAGTTATTGAGGGGGGGGAAAAAAAAAGGTTGTCTGCCCCTTTAAGGGTGGCCATTTTGAATTCTGTTCTCCACAGCACACTCTGACTATCTCGCGGCGGAAGACAGTTTCAGAAACACTGATTTACACTCTCAAAGCACATCGGCATTTGTTCCACGCAACAGGATTCCTCGCGAGGACAGCCCACTGACCTAACAGGGGAGCCGGCCCATTTCTCCCTCCATCTCAATCCATTTCCTTGACCCCATCCCTAGCTCCTTCTCCCGTGTACACAAGCCAGGGGAATCACCTGCTCTGACTGCAGGCCAGGATCTGCAATGAGACAGGGAAGGGGCCTTTCCCAAGTCCCAGTGGACAAGATCCCCCAGCAAGAGGCAGAGGAGACACCTGGAGAGGTGGAAATGCCCGACTGCGCTTCCTGCCATGTGCAAAAATCTACCCCTGCCTGGGTATCTGTCTGGAACGGCTCTACAGGAAACCTGCGCCAGGCATGGTGAAATCCATGAATACTGGGAGCAGTGGCTCCCGGCCCCTGCGGTGAATGCCCTGTGGCTCCCGAACTCACTGCAGCAGCCGGGAGCCATGGGGGGGGGGGGGGACCTCACCGCAGCGGCCGGGAGCCGTGGGGGAGGAGGGGGAGCTCACCGCAGCGGCTGGGAGCCGTGGGGGACCCGTTGACTTGAGAACTCACCGCAGGTTCCCCATGGCTCCCACCCTCTGCTGCCATCGCCCAGGCTGGGCCAGGAGACCCACGAATCCATGGAACCGCGAAGAGTAACTCAACCCATCAGGAGGGTCTCCTGTATTTCAGGATGGGTTTGGGCCCTGGGCAGCGCCCCAAAGCAGTGCGGTAACGGGAGAAGAGGATGCTTTTCAAATTGCAAAGATCTCTTTAGCTCTGCCTCCAAGCACCTGCTGAGTAGGCCATGTCTGGGACAAGTGGGCATTGGGGGAGGGAGGAGAGGAGATGGAGCCAAGACTGCGACTTTCTACACATACAGGGTTTTCTGTGTTCGTTTTCCCCCCTGTGCTCAGCTCTCCCCACAAGCCCAGGCACTCTGGCTACAGCAGAGGGAGCAGGGCTGCCTCCTGTCCTACAGACGGAGCTGGCAGCTCGCCTGGACCAAGACTGCATGGATGGAAAATCTGATTTGCTTTGGTCGGAGGAGGTCTCGCTGTTGGCCAGGAATCCCGTCACAGTAAAACCAAACAAGCGCGTGGGGCGGTGCCGTCCCTGCGTTCCACTGGGCCAGCGCTGAAGCCTCCGCCGCCCACTTGGAGCTTCCTCATCCTGCTCCCAGGTTCGGTTTGTGCCCTCCCTCCGAGCAGACGTCCGGAGAGAGTCCCAAGCAGGTGGGTTAACCAGGCCTGGGTGCCTTCTGGAGGGAACCAGAAACTCAGCATTCACGAGAGCCCCATGCAACCCCATCCCAGGAGGATGGAGCTGGCTGCATGGGGAAAGGGACCAGGGAAGAACCACCCTAGACCGGGGGCGGAATCACAACTCAACTGAAGTCAAGAGCAAAACTCCCGTTGATTTGAAGGTGGCCAAGGACTTCACCCCTGCTGTCTTTAGAACTGGGAGGATCCCACCTGCTCCCTGGGATCAGTGGGGAAAGACCCAGCACACACAAGCCACGGGGCTGGGCTAGGGCATTGCAAGGTCACTAGACTATATGGCCAAGAGCAAATCCCAGACTTCTGTGCTGGCTCCATCGCAGGTCTCACTGGGTTTGCAGCAGCCACGCGCTCTTGGGGAGGGGGAAGACAGGAAAGAAGCAACGTAGCAAAAGACCCATCTCCCGTGAGGTAGGAAACGTTCCAACACGCTGGTGTCCTATTCCTACCTTAGCATCATTTGGTGGAGGACAGAAGAGCCAGTGTCTCTTCCATGCACAATGCCACTGTCTTTGGGATGCAAAGTCTGCAGATCAAGGTTTGTGAGACGGGGAGACAGAAACACCATCTCCACGGGGCATAGGTTTCCTGGACGTGTGTGTCGACCCGGACAAAACAGGGCCCCTGCCTTAGGAGAACACTTTCACCTTTGCAGCTACCCGACCATCATCCTGAATGAAGGGGTATGTGTTTGCAACCAAGGGTTAAATAGGGAGGGGAAGGAAGAAGAGTCCACGGGGTCCCACCCCCAACTCCTCGATCCTTTCCACCGCTGTCCTGAAGCAAAGCACAAAGGCTGAAGCCATCACTGGCATCCTGCCAACTCCCTGCCTGGGTTCCAGCAAAATGCTGACTTGGCATTTAGGCTGTATCGCTGCTCTCCCGGCACGTGACAAGCAGCAGCTGGAAGCCAGAGGCCCGCATTGCTTCATCACTCGTGCATCTGGAGGGGAGCCGGAGCCAGCCTCAGCCAAAGTCCGAACCCTCCCGCTCCCTAAGCTGGAAGGCTCAAGATCTGCAGTGAATCAAGGAAGATCCGATGCCGTTGAGGAGAGAAAAAGCAATTAAAGAAAAAGGACCCTGGGGCGCTAGCCCCTTGCAGAGATGCCTGGGATATAGAGGGATCTGATGCGCTCTCAGGGGAAAGGCCAAAATCCTCACTTGCTGAGATTTGCCTGGGCAAAGCCACCCTTTGCACGCACAAAATGGGTAATTGTGCACACAAGTTTGCCAACTAGAGATTCAGGCTTGGTTTCAGGGTGAGATGGGAGGGGAGGGAGGAATGGGACAAGATGCTCCTGTCTCCGCAACACCGAGGAATTTGGGCCAGAGCAGATGACGCCCTAAATCTGGGAGTGTCCCAGTGGGAGCCCAAAACGAGAAGCCCGGGGCCGGTCAGTTTTGCATGATCTATTCGAGAGGGGACAATCACGGAGGGCGAAGAAGAACTGAAATCAAGAGGCGGCAAATAAAACCATTTCCCTCCCCCCGCCCCCCGGTAAGAGGCATTCCCGCACACCACTGTGGCCTCGTAGCCGCCCCTCCAGGCATGGCGGGGGGAGCGCGGCACGGCTGCGGCGACTCACCTCGGCTGCGCTTTGACGGGGAAGGCGTTGCTCGAGTGCTGCTTCTCCAGGTTCGCCAGGACATCGTTGAGGTTTTGATTCAACTGTAACAAGAGGAGACCCCTGAGCAGAGGGGGAGAGAGAGGGCTGGCTAGCCCAGGCAGGGCCCTGCGCCAGGACTGTGGTAAACCTGGGTCCCCCCCTCTCGTTCCAGCCCTTCCCCGGTGAACCCCCTTGGAACGGGAACATAATGGGAAGCGTTAACGCCAGCTGCACAGTCGTTAAACTTCAACCCAGGAAGCGCCACCCACGCCGTGTTAGACTCACGGACAACCCTGCTCTGGCCTTTTCAATGTCTTGCCTTTCTCTCCTCCCCCCCCAGTAATACCAGGGACCCCTGCCTGAATGCTGCTGAAGCCTCAAGCCGCCTGTGTCCACACTCCCTTACCTTGCTCATTTCTTTGTGGAAGTTCTCTTCTAGGCCCGCGATGCTCTGGAATGTGTTGACATAGAAACCAACACGGCTGCCGAACGAACGCAGAGCAGAAATTAGCGGCTCAGCCGAGAGCTGTTGACCCAGCTTCTTCTGCTAATACCCCCCCTCCCCTCCACGCACACTTCATATTTAAGCCGTGCTCTCTCTCTGCCACAACAGCAGGTAGGGAATGCGCTGGGGCGGTCAGGAAGCCCCCAGACACCCCCGAGAGCTGCAGGGACTCTCTTGCTTTGCTGCCAGGTGGGAGACACTAGTTAAGGAATGAACCAGGCCCTATGGAGGATGGTTGGTTGTAGCAGAAAGGGAGAAGGCAGGCCTGCCGGGGCGCCTACCTAGCTGGGAGTCAGGACTTCCAGGAGGCCCAGCGGCTCATAAGCCTTTTCCTTTTGTCCCACTGATGCTGGCTCTCTCCACCTCTTTCTCCTGTCCTCCCTCTACCCCCATCCGCCTAGCCAGCCCCAGGGACGGCATGCTGCACTGGGACACCACTGAGTGGGTTTTGCCAGCACGCCGCCTTGACACCCTTTCCTTGTTCATCCTTAAACCCCAACAGGATTTCTCCTAGCTCCCCTGCGCTCCCACGACAAGCCTGCTGGTCTCCCTTCGCCGCCTGCCTCCTATCCCGTGCCCAGCCTGCCCGCCAGAAATGAGCACCCCGTGGCAGCCAGGCTGGAGGTCCGGGACCCCCTCCCCCGGCAAAGGACTTGCCCACCAGGCCAGAGAGCTCAGTGCTTATGGGCACCCAGCAAAGAAAACCCGGCCAGGTGGAGCCTCGGAGCTGGGGCTGTGGGATTAAAAAGAGCAGCTTAGACGTTTCTGACTGGACTGCAGCCCAGGCTGGGAAGCCCAGCCAAGCGGGAAGGTCTCACTGCCCACGCACCAGCGGGAACGTCTCCACGGGTCTTTTTACCCTGTAGCCCCAACCCCACAGGCTCACTTCACCTGGGCTCGCTGCCACCGGGTTTTCTTTGCAGTGTCAATGCGCCCCACAGCTCCTTCCCAGCTCCCACCCCACCCCGCCCCGCCGCCAGCACACTGCGGCTCTCCCTAGGCAGGTTTTCAAGACCCTTACAACTTGCTTTCCCGCTTTGTACCACTGAAACAAACTCGCACAATTCCCCCCCACACACAGTCCTAATGTGCTATGTATTTTATGGGCAACCCCTAAAAGCAACACACACCGGGAGATCCAAGGATGGCAGGGTCTTAGAAACAGGACAGGGGGCCGGATTGGGAACGCGAGGAGAGTCCCCAAGAGCTGGGACCTACCCAAAATCCAGGGCAGAGGGTCACCTTCGCACCCACCACAGTAACCAACTCCCCTCCCCCCAGCGGCTGCCCTGGGGCGCTCACCTATTCCATAGCGAGGGCAGCTCCTCCTGCAGATCCAGGTTCATCTCCTCGAACACCTTCTGGGCTTTCACCAGCTCTTCTTCCGCCTTTGCCACAGAGAGGGGACACGTCAGTGCCAGCCCAGCCCCTCGCAGCACGAGGTCCCTGGCCAGCTGGAGGCCAGGTTGGTACCGGAGCACCCCGGAGCACCTCAGCCCCCCCGACCCGCGCGTGTGGCCGTCGGGGTTAATTCTCTGCATAGGACAAGGGGTGGGATTCGCTCTGGCTTCCCCATCTTTCCTGGTGGGGCCTCTCCCGCCTGCCTGCCGAGCGAGGGTCCCTCAGCCTAGCTCCTTGCACGGCTGGACGCCCGCCCCAGCTGTGAACCCCCTGCACAGGCCGAATAGAAGACACAGGGCTCAGCAGGTGCCAAGCCAGGGGGGTAGGGGAGATCACTGCCTGGCAGAGCAGTCATGCCCCTGCAGCACGGCTGGGAAGTGGCCGGCATAGGGGAAAGGCTGGATCAGGCTCAGCAGGGCTTGCAGCAGCAAGGACAGGCTCCCCCAGCCGAGGAACGTGGCCTCGGTTCATCCACAGGCCAGAGACAGCGCTGACGAGCCAGGGGCCACCCCGAGCCCAGGGAAACAAGCTGTCTGGTGGCTGGAGAGCTCTTTCCACACGGGGGGGGGGGTCGGCTCACGGTTTGTATGACAGCATCTGCCCCGGCCGCTGTCCTCCCATCTCCCCAAGGCCAGAAACACGGAGCCGGGCAAGAATTCAGGCCTCAGCCAGAGACACGGGAGGCCCACGGTTCCTACCGAAACAGCATGGGGCAGGTCCACCACCCACACAGCCGGAGTGCGCAGCGGGGACATCCACGGCTCGACTCACCCCTGAGCCAGCACCAAGCCCATTCGCCACCTCCCTCTTCCTCCCTTCAAGGCCCTAACGTTCCAGTTGCCTGGCCCCAGCCCCAGGAGGGGTGAAAAAGAACAGCAAATCCCTGAAGTACCCACCCTGCGGCTCAGCCTCACAGGAAGGCCGGCACAAGCAACAATAGCAGGAATGTCACAGGGCTCTACAGCCAGCTGGCAAACCCAGGGCCCCCCCATGGCCTGCCTGTTGCCACAAGAACCAGAGACCACTTCCTGCCGCTCCTGAGAGACAAGGGGGCAGACATCATGTGGAGAACAAGACCTGCATGGGGATCCTAGCTTCAGGCTGCACTGGGCTCCATCTCCTGATGGGCATGCGTAACACCGACAGGCAGAACAGAACCTGTGACCTCTGGAGCTTAGGGCATGAGCCTCTGCCACTGAAGCTAGAAGCCAGCTGGCTCTGCGCTAAGGCTGGAAAGCAAACTCATCCTCTCTCTGCCAGTGGTCTCAGTGCCCCGCCAAGGGACAGTGAACCGCACCCAGCCGGTGCGTGGATTACATATGCTCACCAACAAGCCACCAGGAGGGACGTACAAGGCTCTAGCCATCCATGGCCTTGCAGGCTTCAGCATAGGCAGACCCAGGTCCCATTTCTGGGCTCCTGCTCCCCCGGCCAGTAGGAACTCACGGAAAAGGTGGCTCAAGGTGTATCCATCTAGCCCCCGCCCCTCTGCACTTTGAGAAGTCGCCAGCCCCCAGCAGAAACCCAGAGGGGCATTCTCTGTGCTCAAGGTCAGAGGACAAGGGGCAGGCTCCTTGCAGAGGAGGGGTGCGGGAAGGAATTTCGGTCTCGGCCTTTCTGTGAAATGGTGGATGGGTCTCCAAAAGCAAAGTGGAGCCACTGCAGGGAAACAGGAGTCACACCCGTCACTGCCCCCGAGACAGCCTCCTTGTGCACTGGCGTCCCGCAGTTCCACCCCGTGCATGACACAGACAAGCTCCCCATTTACTGCGGGCTTGCACATCTGGACCCCCCCAAAAATACGCCACTGGATGCTCTGAAGGACGGAATCATGATGGTCTCTGTTGACCTTAACATCTAACATACAATCCCAGGGCTGGCAGAGACCTCAGGAGTCATTGAGTCCAGCCCCCTGCCCAAGGCAGGACCAATCCCAACTAAATCATCCCAGCCAGGGCTTTGTCAAGCCGAGACTTAAACACCTCTAGGGATGGAGATTCCACCCCCTCCCTAGGGAACCCAGCCCAGAGCTTCCCCACCCTCCTAGGGAAATAGTTTTTCCTAATATCCAATCTAGACCTCCCCCACTGCAACTTGAGCCCATTGCTCCTCGTCCTGTCACCACTGAGAACAGCCTCTCTCCATCCTCTTTGGAACCTCCCTTCAGGAAGTTGAAGGCTGCTCTCAAATCCCCCTCACTCTTCGCTTCTGCAGACTAAACAGACCCAACTCCCTGAGCCTCTCCTCACAGATCATGTGCTCCAGCCTCCTCATCATTTTGGTTGCCCTCCGCTGGACCTTCTCCAATGCACCCACATCCCTTCTGTAATGGGGGACCCAGAACTGGACACAATACTCCAGATGTGGCCTCACCAGTGCCGAATAAAGGGGAATAATCACTGCTCTAGATCTGCTGGAAATGCTCCTCCGAATGCACCCTAATATGCCATTCGCTTTCTCGGCTACAAGGACGCCCTGTTGACTCCTATGCAGCTTCTCATCCACTGTAACCCCCAGGGCCTTTTCTATCAGGGCATGAATGTTCCAATCTACTCACTTCAAAAAGATCCACCAGTGAAGCCAACTTTGACATGTCCCACATCAGGCTTAAACCCCAATCCAGAGTTAAAGAGCGGAAGAGCCCATTCACTGCCGTTTGGTTTTCAGCAGGCCCGCGGCCCTTCCCTCTCACTTATCATTCACTAGCCCAGCGGTTTTCAAACTTCTGTTCTCGTGACCCAGCTGAAGAAAATTGTTGATGCCGCAACCCAACGTCATCTGACCCGAGTGTGGGCTCCGGGGTGGGGCTGAGGACAAGAGATTTGGGGTGTAGAAAGGGTTCCAGCTTTGGGGGGCAGGAGGGGCTTACCTGGAGCACCTCCCGGTCAGCAGTGCGGGGGGGGGGTTAGCTTCCTGCCTCTCCTGGCCCCGCAGACCAGGCTGCGCCCCAGAAGCAGCCAGCAGCAGGTTCCCAGCCAATGGGGGTGGGGAGCTAGTGCTCTGGGTAGGGGCCGTGCACAGAGCCCTGTATGCTCCCCCCACACACATCTAGGAGCCGGGCCTGTTGCCGGTCACTTCTAGGGCGCAGCGCAGTCTGCTGAGCCAAGACTGGCAGGGAGCTGCCTTAGCACCCCACTGGTCAGCTGATCCCCCTGCAGCCACGAGACTCAGCAGCCGACATCCCACCCCCCAGTCCTGGGTCACAACCCGGCGTCTGAAAACCGCTGGCCCTAGGCTGAAGAACCCAGACAGCAACCCGGTGCGGACCTGTGAGAACTGGGACATCCCAAAGCCCGGACACTACAAGCCCACAGGCGGTGTTCACTCTAGAAAGGGAAGAGGAATCCACCCAGCCCAGCTATTGCTCAGGATTTAAAATCTCCGTGGTGTGCCCTGCGATGGAGCTACGTTCATTTCTCTCATGCTCTGGCCGAGCCAACAGCACAAATCCAGCGCTACCTAGGATGTATTTGGGCCGTGCCCCGCAACTGCCTGATTCTGGGCGGCACTCAGCACGTCCTGCCCAGCTGTCCTCAGCTCCTGCGGCCGTCAGTTTATTCTGCACGCCCAACAGGAGGAAAACCCAGCTCCTCCAGTGCCTAAATCCACGGCAGGGCTCAGGGGAGGCCAGCAGGAGAAGGCGGGCATCAGAGGCCTGTCACTGCAGCAACGGAGCGGCTGACCTTCGGTGGGCTTTTATGGGAGGCGGGCCCGAGCCGTAATCCCCACAATATGGTGGGAAGGGAGAGGAGGTCTACACTGCACACAATGGGCCAGGTTTGGGCCCAAATCCAGCTTCCCTCCACACACAGCTCAGTCTGACTCGGGTTAGTAACCCGGCTCCGAGGACCCCGCTAGGGGAGTGCGTCTGAGACCAAGTGGGACCAAGCCCTGTCTTTCTGCAATGTGGAGGCAGCTCAGCGTGAAGGCAGAAGGGCTGCATTGTGACATGGGTCAGACCAAAGGTCCATCTCGCCCAGCGTCCTGTCTTCCAACAGTGGCCAGTGCCAGGTGCCCCCGAGGGAATGAACGCAACAGGGAATCATCAGCTCCAGAAGCCTGGATCAAAGGGTAAAAGGTCCCAGGGTAGCAAGTCCAAGGGCCAATGTTCGAAGGTATTTAGCCACTTCACTTCCATTGAACTCCCATACTGATGTAGGGCCTAAGTGACTTGCCCAAGGCAACACAGGAAGCAGTGTCAGAGCAGGGAACTAAACCCAGGTCTCCTAAGTCCCACATTAGATCCTAACCCATAAGCCACCTTCTCTCCAGGGAAGCAGAGGGATGCCCTGCTCAGCTAGCTGGTTGCTGGCACGGACACCCAAAAACACTGGCGCTCTGAATCCCAGAGGACACTGCTGCCTAGACAGAGGTTATCATTTCCGGGGAGCTAAGGAACGGCAGGAATTTGCTGCTCTAAGCAGTTTCTCCTTTGTGCCAAGTGGCACGCCCACCAGAATACTACAGCATCGCTCGCTTACACCCGCCCCGAGAGGAAACTCCAGAGCTCCACAAGAAACTCCGGCTGATTTCCATCTGTTAAATGCCTGGCAGGTAAGTTAGTTGAAAGGTTAATTTTCAACTTGTCTTTAAATATTAGAACTCAAAGGGCGCGCCCAGTCTTCCAGAGCCAACCATTAGGGAGATTATCACAAGAGACTGGAAGGTGAGCATTAGCAGGGGAAGGGAGTTGGGGTTTGTTAGCTTAATGAGAATTCCTTTGATTAGGAGCTCAGAAATTTCCCTCTCTAGTTCTGCAGTCCTCCAAAGAACCTTTCAGCAAACTGTCTCTTTGCCCTGATAGTTCTAAGCTGAAAAACACGCCTAAAGAAACCTTTCAGGCCTTCTTTAGACCTCACCACGAACAAAACCGAAGTACAGGTTTTCCTCCTTTGCAGGTCCCCTTTTTAGGGGACCTGCAATCAGCCATCTCCCCCATTAGCCAATGCTCAGTTTACGTGGCAATCCAGCCTTTTATTGGCCGCTATCCTATCTGTACAGTCAGAAACTGGCTGTGATGCTTCCAGGTATTTTAAACGGTGACCTGCCCTTGGTAAACAGTGATTCATTCACTCCCCGGGAGCGCTGGAGGAGAGCACATGAGATCACCAGGTAGGCAGGCATGAGTCGATAGTCGGATTTCTCTGAGTCAGGACAATGACTTACTCTCCTCCTCCCACTCAGGGGATTCGTTTTCCTTCCTGGCACAGTAGCCCTGGCTGCTCCGACTATAGGTCCCCGAGACTCGGGATAAGGGTTGGTTGACAGTGAAAAGTTTACGGTACAGCCGGGGCAGTGGTTTATACTGAGTGTGGCCATGGCTCTCCCAGTGCCAGGTGCTGCAGGTCTCACAGGCAGGGGAAAGCATTGCCTTCCCAAACCACCAACCTGGGCCAGCTAGACTCTACCCCCAGAATGCCTGCTGTAGGCGTACTTAGGGAAGAGCGGGGAGGCCTTGGCTCCCAAGGGGGGGCGGGGCCTGGGCAGAAGGGGCGTGGCTAGGTGCTTGCTTCCCCCGGGCCTTACCTGCACCCACTGCTCCTGCCCAGCGCTCTACGTAAACCACCTCCATGAAGGGAGGAGCTGACAGCGCTGTAGCCTGGCTCACGCCGACACCTGACGGCGCTGTAGCTTGCTGTGCTCAGGGGCAGGAGGCGTTTTTCCCACATTCCTGAGCCAGAAAGTTACCGCCGGCGTAAAGTGCCAGTGTAAATGGGCTGCCAGCAGGGCGAGCAACTCGCCTTGGGGAGGTGGTTTCCATGGAAAGCCCTGCCGGGGCCACACTTTCAGTGTAAACCGCTTGAAACGTTTCAGCGTAGACAACACCTCGAGTGCTCAAAAGGGGCTTAGGAAATGCGTTAAATGGAAGTTCGGTGCCTACAGACCTCTGAAGATCTGGATTGGAGTAGTCCCATGAAACATTCACCAGGGGAGATTCTACCATGAAGGCAAATTTCTCCTTCCCACTCCCCAAGCAAGGAGATGAACAAAAATCCACTGATCTTGCTTACGAAGCTCCTTCCCTGAGGAGTCTCCGATCTAAACAAGACCTGGAGGACTCCTGCTTTCTGTTCTACCCAGGCAGCCCAGGGGCCTGCACCTGGACAGGGTTCAAAGTCTAGTGCTAAAGACACGGCTTGGGTCCACTTCTAATCCAAAGCAGACTGAACCTCGGAGACCTTCAGAAATTCTCCCAGCACTTACTCCAGCCAAGAATCAATTCAAATTTGGGTTTTTGGATCTCACTCTGGGAACGTTTAGCAACCAATCTGCACAAATGTATAAACCACTTCTGGTTTTTGCTGCAGTATTTCGCATCCACTTTACTGAATGGCAGAAATTCACGAGGCAGCTTCCAGGTTTCTATTTTTAAACCCTCAAATCTGCTTCCCGTTTGGGGGAAAAAATGCTAGCAGAACTGCATGAGGTCTTCTGTCCCACCCCCCAGAGTTCATTTTATGGGGCAAAGTAAACACTGGGGGGGGGGAAATCAATTGATCAAACTCACCCCAGATGTAACTTCACTTAAGGCCGCTGGTGTTAGCCCAGGAAGAAATCTGGGCCCTGAATAATAGGACGCACTTTAGTGGGGGCCTAGAGTGAACACAGCCTGGAGAATACCAGCACAGTACCGAACTAGAGCCCAGACTAGCACATGCAGGGGTTAGAGCCAAGTTGGGAAGCAGTCACCTGATTTCGGAGCAGATTAGTTTGAGCAACGAGATGAGCTTGTAGTTTTCCTTGGCACCACTGAGGCGCAGCTTTCTCGAGCAGCGAGACAGGCTGCGGGGGAGCGTTTTCAAAGGAAAGAGAAAACAAAACACAGGAGAGAGACAGACATCTGTTAAGAAAACCAAATCACAAGTGCCAGAGCAGTACAGGCTGGGCCAACCCCACACCACCAAGGCAAAAGAAACCGCACCCAGGGCACAATCCGCTACGAATCTTGCCAAGGGCTGCGGTAATGAATGCTCCTGTCTGGAGACAAAGGGCACCAGGGCTGGGAGAGTGTTTACCAGCCGTCCAGCTGCAAAGAGCAACAGGCAAGAAGGGTTAGTGACTTAGCACAGAAAGGCCAGGCGTTGAGTTTCCTCCAAGGGATTAATTCAACATCACTCTTGTCCCCATGCAATTATTTGAAAGTGCCCAGCTCTTTATTTGAATGGAGTGTTGTAAAGTCAGCAGTAAGCAGCAGGATTTCTGGGGGGAGGGGGTGCATGTGTTATAAGCAGAGGGGAGGGGGGGGAAGGAAGGAGTTTGAAAAGTTTCATGATGTTGTTAGAATCATTAGCTCCCAGGATTTGCTCTATAATAAACGACAAGAATGTATCATTCTCCCATGCTTTTCCAGAGATCTCAAAGCACTTCACAAAGGCAGGTAAGTCGCATTATGCCTATTTTACAGGCAGGATAACCGAGGCAGAGAGGGACAAGCCAAGCCCACTGCGGGGACTGAAAAAGCTCCCCTTGACTTCTAATTGCTTGATTTAAATATCCCAGAGGCAGCACCAGGAACTGAACCTTGGGCTTGGGTTCACATTGCTCAATGACCTTATCTATTAATCTGTCAACCACCCGTCATCTGTCGCAGAGCGTCCGCACATGAGCGGTTTGGACGAGACCAGGGTGTGAAGCACAGATGGAGGAATCTAGCTACCCGGACTCGAAAGTACCAGACGGGGCCGCAGGGTCCTATGTTCATCTGTGAATCACCGCAGAAGGTTTTAGAACTGCCAGTGAACGACACCCCTAAACAAAAGATTCCTCCACCTCCACCACGGAAAATCCCCTTCCTAGTTCTGCCTGAGACCGGCTGACAAGGCTTGAGTGTCAAACGAGGGACGCTGGGTTTGTTTCCATATCTGATACAATGATTCTGGTTCCTAGAGCCACCTTCCGGTTCCCCCCCTATTTTTGCCAGGTGATCCAGAGTGCCAGCAGTGAGAAAGAGAGGAGTATTTTAAGCCCTCCATCTTTAAAGTGCTGCCAACCAACCATCAAGTGCAAAAGGATCACTCAGAATTTAGATTAGCTATTCGGCACCAGACATGCAGGGCCATGGAGCAGTAACGTTTTCCAGGAACGCTGGAGTATTTTGAGATAGAAGCTTTTGTGGCTTGCTAATTGAGCCTTCTGGAGTGGGTGGGAATTGAAATTTCACTCTCATCTCTCCTCCCACCATCCCTAGCTCACCTTCCCCTCCTCCCCCCCCTCCAAAAAACTAGGATTTAAGGGGTGCTATTTGCATGTTCTGGCTAACACCTTGGAATTGCCTAGTGTAGACGGACACACACACTGAAATCTTGGCTCCACTCAAGTCAATGCAGAATTTTGCCACTGACATCAGTGGAGCTGGATTACACACACACACACACACACACACACACACACACCCCTCTAATATGGGCTCACGGGGGGGTGTCCAGGCTAGTATTCAACTGTCGTACCACTGGTAAAAGTCTACTCTGGCCCACACGAGACGTTCCAGTGTGTTCGCCAGCACACGTTAACATCACATGTTAAATCCTAACCAAAAGACAGGGCCCAGGTGATCAGGGAGGGTATTCTGGCCACTGAATTGCCAGTTTTGTTTTCTCCATTTGGCCGTAGCACCTGCCAGGCTGAAAGAGCAAAGCTGTGTAGGGGCGAGCGACACAGCAGGACTGAACAGAGCAGAGGCTCGAAGTGCCACGTAGTCTCAGCGCCCTCTGCAGACTTCCTCAGCAGCAGCCAGCCACGTATTCCCATCCCCATTTTGCAGGTGGGGAAACTGAGGCACGCTCCTTGATCAGAGCGAGAAATAGAACCCAGGCTTTCCTGCCTCCCAGCCTTCCTTTCTCAAGCCGGTTTCTGTGCTCACCAAATCTTACGCACATAGCCCTGACCTCAGTGCCCAGTACACTGCCTAGAAGGTCAGCGTCACTGCCTTAACACCTTCAGAGCCTTCTCCTAAAGTTTATTTAAATGAAGGGCTTTCCACCCGCCTCATGGCACACCAGTTCTCCACGCAGAAAGCCCCCAGGAGCGATGCGTCACCAGGATCCAACTTCTGAAGGGAGCCGTTCTTAAAAACAATAATAAATGAAAGCCGGGCCTGCCCTGCGCTTTACCTTGGCGATTTTGGTTTCATCTTTCTTCTTTGAGGTTTGTAGGGATTCAAAATGATGCCTGGCGCTGTCGTAATCCACCAGCTTCCTCCCTCGCTTGGCGATGCGAGACTGAGAGAGAGAGAGAGAGAGAGAGAGCAGCTATGAACAGCCAGAGCCGTGAAGTATAAGCCCTTGTCTGCTAAACTCCACGGCTACGTCTAGACTGGCATGATTTTGCGGAAATACTTTTAA
>JANRFK010006693.1:67843506-67858131 GCA_030068395.1 Apalone spinifera
CCCCCCCCCCACACTGATTTTTGGGTTGGGGGCTGCTGCCTGACAGAAAAAAGGTTCCCGAACCCTGCTCTAAAGGTTCTGGTGACCCCCTGTCCAATTCCTGATCAGGAATTTGGAGTAAAGGTACCAATGCTCCATCAAGGCTGAGTGCTTGAAGGCGCTCCCTGTTCGCTGGGACCCCCTGCCCGCACCTCCACCAGCCCAGTCCCATTCAAACTGCAGCTTCCCGAAAACAAGAAGGCCCTCCCTCCATTCTGGCAGAGGGGTATGGGCCATCAGAGCCGTGAAACTGAACGCAGCGGGGTGGACTGCTGTTGATTTGCGCCAGCCTCTGCCTGGAACAAACTCATTAGGAAAAAAGTGATCAAGATTCATTTTCTGAGTGGGAGCCAAGCCAAGGGGAGGAGTCCCTTTTGTGCAAGAGCCCAAGAACAGCAGCGTGCCAAGAAGCCAATACATCACATTGTCTTTGGGGAACAGGGCGAATTCGATGAACATCACAGTTCTTTGGAATGTGGTTTGTTTTCAAGAATCTGGAATGGTAGGCCCTTTCAAGGAAGACTTAAATGTATCTTTAAGCTAAGTAAGGAGCAAAAAACACCACAAACAACACAACCACACACACACACACACACACACCCCCAGGAGAAGCTGAAGAAATGTTTCAGTTAACAAAAACACACCACCGACCAGCAATTCATATATGAAAAAGAGGAAGAAAATCTTTTTAAAAAGCCACTGAATAAATCCCAAAGCAAAACTATTCCTGAAGCAATGGGATGGTCATCAGTTTTATTATCTGTCCTGAATAATCTACAACTGCCATACTACATTGGTAACATTAAAGGGGACTCTACAATAAACATGCCCTACACCCACAAAGGTGTCTTTGGAAAAGACAACAGCTTCTCAGAGCGAGGTTACGGCACCCTGTCTACAGAATGGCAGCCGATCAGCCAATGAACAGATGTTCTGATGATGCAATACGTTTACCTTGTACTTCGTTATTAAGGTTTGCTCTTCTTTATCCTGCTGGAGAACTTTGGCGGAGGTATTTTTTTAAACCCATCTAAACTGGTTCTTTCAAAGGTTAGAGAACCCCCCAGCTCTTCCCCTCTTCGTTAGCAAAGCTTCTTTTTCTAAATTCCAGCTCTGGGCACCACATTTCAAGAAAGATGTGGAGAAATTAGAGAAGCTCCAGAAAAGAGGAACAAAAATGATGAAAGGTCTAGAAATATGAGCTATAAGGGAAGACTGAAAGAAACGGGCTTGTTTAGTTTGGAAAGGAGAAGACTGAGAGGGGACATGATGGGGTTTTCAAGTATCTAAAAGGGTGTTACAAGGAGGAGGGAGAAAAATTGTTCTCCTTGGCCTCTGAGAATAAGACAAGAAGCAATGGGCTTAAACTGCAGCAAGGGAGGTTCAGGTTGGACATTAGGGAAAAGTTCCTACCTGTCAGGGTGGTTAAACACTGGAATAAGTTGCCCAGGGAGGTTGTGGAATCTCCATCTCTGGAGATATTTAAAGCAGGTTAAACAGACATCTAGCAGGGATGAGCTAGTTCAGGGGTGGCCAACCCACAACTCGAAGCCACCCCTGCGCCCCTAAAATTGGCTCCCCGTGCGGCGAATCAAAATGGCATCGCAAAAATGGTGGTGGCCAACGGGAGCCTGATGTGGCCTAAAAGCCTTGTCTTTTAAAGGGGAGGCTTTTGGGGGGGGGGGGGCTTTTTTTGCTCAACAAAATTTCTGGTGCGGCTCTTTGCATTTTTTCCCACTCCTGTTTCGACTCTCTTCGTTTAATAGGTTGGCCACTCCTGATCTAGTTGGTGCATGGTCCTACCGTGAGGGCAGGGGACTGCACTCGATCACCTCTTGAGGTCCCTTCCAGTTCTAGGGTTCTTGGATTCATCACTAGTTAAAAAAAATAAATAAATCCAGACACAAATTGGCTCTTCCCACATGCTCAGTGGTGGGCAGAGGTCTGCTTAGCTCGGCAGGCAGCCTACAATGCTTGAAGACCTTCAGGTGGAAGCTGAGACAGAAATGTTATGTTATTATTATAACTAATCCAGGACTTCCGAGCTCTTAGGGCTGCACACCACCACACCGAGCTGCACGGTGGCCCTGGGGGCCGGAGCTCAGAGATCCCCTTGTTCCCAAAGGGCAGGCCTTGGCTTCCAGAGCTCAAGGATGGGGTGCAGTAGCAGTTCAGTGTAGCGATCTTTTGATCAGCCTGCTTGCTGCTGTGTGCCCCGAGACCAAGCGTCTTACAGGCCACAGAGGAAGTGAGAGTCTCCCATGTGCATGCTCACCATGCGAAACAGCTGCAAGGTCTAATTCCGATGCCTGCCCTCCTTGTCACGGTCCTGCCTGAGCTGGGCAGGGCCCCGGAAGGATCTCAGCACACACGGATCTTGGCATTCAGGGAGGTGGAACTCAAAAATGTCTCCTGCGTCAGGGCCACACTGACAGCTTGAGTGGAGTTTTAATTTGCACTGAGGGGACCAGATCACATGTGGGACCAGACACACTGGAGGGTTGGGCCAAAAGAAATCTGATGAGGCTCCACAAGGACAAGTGCAGAGTCCTGCCCTTGGGACAGAAGAATCCCAAGCACTGTTACAAGCTGCAGACCAGCAGCAGTTTGGCAGAAAAGGCTCTGGGGATTACAGCAGATAAGAGGCTGGTTATGAGTCAGGGCGCCCTTGTAGGCAAGAAAGCTAATAGCAGATTGGGTGTATTAATAAGAGCACGGAGAGAAGATCTAGGGAAGTGATTATTCCCATTTATTTGGCACTGGCGAGGCCCACATCCAATTCTGGGCCCCCATTACAGAAAGGAACGGGCAAATTGGAGGGAGTCCAGTGGAGGGCAACAAAAATGATTAAGGTGTTGGGGCACATGACTTACAAAGAGAGGCTGAGGTAACAGGACTTATTTAGTCTGCAGAACAAAAGAGTGGGGAGGTTGACAGTAGGGATGTTAAATTTCGTTTAAAATCAAGTAATCGACTATTCGA
This sequence comes from Apalone spinifera, assembly GCA_030068395.1. Lineage (NCBI taxonomy): Eukaryota > Metazoa > Chordata > Testudines > Trionychidae > Apalone > Apalone spinifera. Next base: position 67,846,528 of record JANRFK010006693.1, read on the forward strand.
TGGATCCTACCAGGAGCTACCCTCCACCCCCACGTCTCTGCCTTTTAAATGTACTAAGAGCCTGTCAGCTCTTAATACATTTAAAAGTCTGGTGTGCAGCAGGGCAGGGGCCTAGCACGACCCAGGAATCAACTGTCCCGACTCACGCTGGGTCCCTCCTGCTGCACTTCAGCCTTTTAAATGTATTAAGAGCCAGCAGACTGGGACTGGGCGGGAGCCGGGAATCATTCCCGGCTCATACCCAGTCCCCACTACCCCCTGCCTCCCCTGTCCCCCATGGAGATGGTGCTGGGGGAACCGGATTTTAAACTGGCTTCCCCCCAGCACTGGCTCCTGCTCCCCCCCTTGCTGCCTCTAATAGAAGTAGCAAGTGGGGTGGGGTGGGGAGCATTTGCTTATCAGATAGTCGACTAGTCGCTTACATCCCTAGTTGAGAGCAACCGTCAACTATCTGAAGGGAGGTTCCAAAGAGGATGGAGAGAGGCTGTTCTCAGTGGTGACAGAATGAGGAACAATGGTCTCAAGTTGCAGTGGGGGAGGGCTAGGTTGGATATTAAGAAAAAATATTTCCCTAGGAGGGTGGTGAAGCACTCGGATGGGTTCCCTAGGGAGGGGGTGGAATCTCCGTCCCTAGAGGTTTCTAAGTCCTGGCTTGACAAAGCCCTGGCTGGGATGACTGAGTTGGGATTGGTCCTGCTTAGAGCGGGATTGGACTTGATAACCTCCTGAAGTCTCTTCCAACCCTAGGATTCTATGAGTCTGTGCCCCCCAGTTAACATATGGAGCTCTATGGGGTCCCCACATGTAAGATTTTGTCATGAGATTTCTATTCTCACCAAGCTGGACCATCACATGGCAAGGACTTGTCCACAGATTCATGTTCAACAGGACGAGTGCATGTTCTGAACAAAGGAACGCTCAAGCGCTCATCCCAGTTCTGACACCAACATGCTGAATAAATCAGGGCAAGTCACTTAAAAAACAAACAAAAAAAAAAACCAACAACAACTTGTGCACCTCAGTTTCCCCATCTATTAAATACATTCCTACCCCACAGGAGGGACAGGAAGGCTTCATTACATAACTAATCTTTGCAAAGTACTTGAGACCCACTGACAAAAGGCAATAAAAATAGCCAAGTCCTGTAATGAAATGCTAGTGTGACCACAGTGCCCCCCAGTGGATGGAATCAGGACTGCTCAGTTTTGGATCACATGCCCTATACTGCCAAAAACAAATGAAGATTTCACATGAGCTCAAGTCTTACGGGCTTGTACTTTTGGAGCAGGAGGATCAGAATTGTAGCCCCACTGTTAGCATGAAGTTCCAAGTGATCATAGGCTGCAAGATCATAACTACTGTTAAGCCCCATGTGTCATGATACCATCTCTAACCCACAGGAGAGAGCCTCTGCTTTCAGAATGGCGTGGAAGTCTGGCCCTCCTCAAATGAGGAGCCTGCCATAAATCAATCAGAGAGAGAAACGTGATCTGCTTTTCACGTGGGAAAGCTGGAATAGCAGAAGGGTGCTAGTGTTCGCTAAAACCTGAATCAAATTCACCACGTCCCTCTGGTACCAATGCATCAATGGAAAGGTATGTTAAGTGCGCACATGGGCGCATTCACAGTCTCTCTCTGCTGGGATTCAGGGATACTGCGGCTCTCTAGTGCTTAAAAAAAAAAAAGGAAACAGATTTTCCTGACCATGCCCCATTCCCATCCCAAACCAAGATTTTTAGTCTAATGTGTCATGTAAAGAACGGGCTGGCCGGTCACGTCTCCCTCCCACAACATGCCCAATTATCGACCGACTCGCTTCTGTCCTTCATAACGTTTCCAGTTCTCAGATGACCAGAGCCGATTCAAGCTCAGCAGGTTTTATTTTTGACAGCCCTCGCGGCTTCAGTTACCAAGCTTGGCTACGAAAAAGTGTTTGCTCAGTTCTGGGCCAGGCCAGTGGCGGCAGATGATGAACACGGTACATACAAGTGGACAAGAGCTGTCAGTGCCCAGAGAGGCAGAGGGCCCCTGCAACTCCAACTCTTCTCCGTGTTGCTTTGATTCCGGCCACCCAATAGGCACGCCCATCAGGGTTAAAGCAGACCGGAAAATAGTACAGCAGCGATTACTTGAAAGCATGACACAGAAGGCAGCAGAGAAAAAGCCCAGGAGGCGTGCTGCCGCCTCAGATCGGCTGGGGAAATCTCTTTAAATCGGATCAGTAGTTAGAGAAATTTCCCCTTTCAGCCACCTCTGATTTCAAAGCCGGTGCCAACACGCCTCCTCTGCTGGATGTACAGATCCAACGGGAGGGGTGGCTGCCGTTTCCGGTGCCAGGCGACTATTAGCTAGTCGAGTAGGAGCAATCCCTGAGCAAAAAAAGACCTCCCCCTCCCCCCATCACCACCCACACCTCCCCGAAAGTCCCAAATCCAGGTCACAGGGACTAGAGGTCATCGGGCTCTCCAGCCCGCTCTGGCTGGTTGCGCCACTTACGATAGCAACAGCATGAGGCACCAGAGCCTTGTTTGGAAAAAGGGGGACCTCCTCGTTTGGGGGGGTACAGTTGCAATGGCTTCCCGCTCCATGGATTGGTGCCACTAAGGCCCACACACTGCTACGGCAGGGAATAACTACCTCTAAGCATTTTAACAAGATCTCCAAGAAAACACAGACGCGAGAGACAATCCACTTCCCGTCTTTTGCCACCGTTAGGGTCCTCGTTTCATCTCTGTTTACAAAAGTTTTCTTCTGCCTTTATATCGTTCTCCAAACCCTCGCGCACGCATGAGCCATCTAAAATTAGGCTGGAGAAAGCAGCTCTGCTCCTAAATGTCACCAGATCTAAGTTACTGCTGAGAGGACGCTGGGTTTGTGTCGCTGTCAGTCAAATGTCAGGCAAAGTATCACCGTATCAAACACCATTGTCAGCTGTCTCCTTTAAAGCAAGCGTGGAATCTATTCTCAGGCCTGCCGGTCCCTGCCCTGGTCATTAATAACCATAGGGCAGTCAGCAACCTTCAGCCTCCCTGGCCATGCATCAGCATCTCCAATTACTGCCTTGCCCAGAGAGCCTTAAAATCCGAAATGGACCAGCAGCACCCGTGCATGATGCAGGGAGATGGCAGAACGCCATGATGCGTCCAGGATCCCGCAGAGCAGAGCCTCTGTTATGCAAGAGTCTGGAGAACTCAGCCTGGATTAAGCCTGCGCGTTTCATTTGCTCACAAAGGAGTCCTGAAGCAGCGACATTCATAACGCAGTGGGGCAAAGATGCGGGGGTGGGGGAGTGGTGGAGCCGCTAGCTGTCACTCACGCAGAGCGTCCTGCTGGCTTCAAGGATGACAGACATTTTGTACAACTCACTGGGTTGGATCCTGTGTGGTCTCAGCTAAATAGGTGTCACTGCTACAGGAGTGCCCCCGATTTACACGGGTGTCACCGAGATCCGAATCTGCCACCTCCATTTTTAATGGAGTTTTACTTTGTGGTGTGAGGACACCTAAAAAACTTCATGTGTAAGGTTTCGAGAAGCCCCTCCCTCTCTTATTACAGGTCAATCAAAACACCTGTTAGCAGTTGTGACTGACCCCAAATTGGCCTTGGGCCCAAATGCCCTTTCCTGCCCCCCGGGAGGAGCCCCTGTGAAAGGAAGAGCCTATGAGGTAACGTGGGAGCCAGAGGGCTATAAAGGGGCCTCAGCGTACCTAAGAATCAGATCTGAAACGCTTCCAGCATGTAGAAACGAGGTTGGGGAGCAAGAACAGAGCACGAGTGCAGATTTAGGTCCTGATTTACTCCTGCTTAGGGACACAGACTGGTGTAGCGGCTGGAGAAGAAGAGGGTTCTCTCTCTTGCTGGATGTTTGCACTGCTGAGAGTCTAGCATTGCCAACTTTGTAATATTTAAGAACCGTAACCTTCCTTTCTCCACCCCTGAGGACACGCCCCTTCTCCCCAGGACCCGCCCCATACCGCCTTTCCGAGGCTCTGCCTTCATTTGCTCCTCTTTTGCGCCCCGCCCCCCAACACTCAGCGCTCTTGCCCTCTCTTCCCGGGTTGGGAGGAATTTGCCTGTGGAACCAGGGCTAGGTAGTAGCACTGACACAAGTAGGGGGCAGCCCTGGCTGAAGAGGGGCTGGCAGGGGTTGAGCCCCCCCCCGGCCTACTGCAACTGGACTTTGGGTGTCCGGTCATTAGCTCTGACTGTCAGGTTCCTTTGACTGGACTCCCAGTACAGGACACAGGGGTATCACAGACTGCGATGTAGCCAATCAATAGCTGGGATACGGGACTACCCCTGTCACAGACCCACCCCACCCCCCCTCCCATCCCTGCCACCCTTCCCAATGATCTTACAGGTTACTCCAGCATTTGAGAACAACCTCCAAGACCTCCCCAGGCTCCCATACCCGATACCTAGCCACTCCTGCCGCTTCCTTTCTAAACACAAGGGTGACTATATTAAATCTTGGCCCAGAAGCCCCTCCCTCTCTTATTACAGGTCAATCAAAACACCTGATAGCAGTTGTGACTGACCCCAAATTGGCCTTGGGCCCAAATGCCCTTTCCTGCCCCCCGGGAGGAGCCCCTGTGAAAGGAAGAGCCTATGAGGTTTCCCTAATGGTGTTTCATCCAACCAGGGAGCAGGATTTTCACCCCACAGAAGAAGCAGGGAAGGTTGGCCACCCAGCCCAACAGAGGACAAGGTCCATATGAATTTTCAGGGCCCCCTGGCTGTGCAGAGATTCCAGGTCTCCAGACCAGCACTGGGCCCCTGACAACATCCAGAGCCTATTACTCCAACAGCATGTCTACCGCCTCCTTCTTACAGGGTTAACTCAGTTAACGGTCACCTCGACCATGAGCTTCAGCACCCAACTCTTGACTAGGAATTTATGGTGCTCCAGCAATATACTCTCACACATGCGCCAATAGTTCTTTTTGGATCTTCAGAGACCAGAGTTTAAGATCCTAGGTTTCCATGACAAACACCAACATACAAATCATGGCCTCTCCAAAACAGGCCGAGGTGTTTGGTAGATCAAGCCCTCGAACAGAAGGTATTACAAGAAAAAGGAGGTTTACCGATTTTGCCTGAATTTTTATTATGTGTGGACATAAAATTACAAAACCATTCTACTAATGAGTCAGGATCGTCATTATTAACAACTGATGCAGCTCCCTTCCATCCCCACCGATAAACAATGTTCAGTGTGCCAGATGATCACGGTATTTACAGCCGGTTTTACTTGGTGTATATTAAGGTAACTAGCTTCCTATCAATCCAGAGAAAGCCACAGAACATTTTCAAGGTGATGGCTACTCTGAACTCTCCATGAATCTGATTTTATCCTGCTGCTGTCTTGAAAAGGGTCCTTGCCCAGCTGTGTGATTTAACAGGTCATTTGAAATGGGGGGAGCAGCAGAGCCTTGTTAACTTGTGTTATATGGGACAGCATATGATCATGGCTAGGGAAGAGGAAAGGTTTGTGTTTATGTTGCTTTTCAGTATATATTTCGCTTTTTATATAGTGCCACTTACAACCCAATGTAGTGAATTTGCAAATGCACATGATGTACTGGCCTATAACACCTGCCCCCTATAAATACACACAACATTAAAGGAACAGGCAGGAGGGGAGACTCCAGATTCAAGGAAGAAACTAATTTGGCAATGGTCTAGTGTTCTATTCTGGCCCTGCTGTGTCAAGAGTTTATAGTCCAGCACCCTCTAGGGTGCAGGGTATTCATAGCCAAGCTAGGGGAAAAAGGATTTCCCCCCACAGAAAGTTTAAACTTTTGTTGTTGTTGAATCTTCTGCAGAATTGTTTCACTTTTCATCAGGAAACCAAAGCATTTTCAGTTTGCAATTCAGCCACAAAGTCAAACGCTTGTCCAGAAAGCGGGCATTGTGGAAGTAGAAAACCTAAGTTCTTCACACAAAAACAGTTGACAAATTTTCTGACCAGCCCTCATGGCCATCAAGTTCCAACTTTAAGCTAATGCACTCATGTATATTCTATTTCTGTGCATGTAGCATTCTTGTTTGTGACACTCAATCCATGAAGCGTGGATCTGTTTATAAATCTAGAGGTGTTAATAAAGGCCATGAGTGATACTCCAGAAACATAATGGCTCAGTACTCAAACCAACAATCTGCGAATAGTTTGAGCTGAACACAAAGAAGTCCCACCTGGGGCAAAAGGGGATATAAAGGTGGGAACCAAACAACAGGGGCTGTTACCAGGATTCCCCCCCCCCCCCCCCCCCCCCCCATTTAACACCCAAGAGACCAGCTAGAAACATCCAAGATTTGTTAGGGTAAGAATTTGCATGTAACAAGTTTCAGCTTATTAGGCCTAATTGGTGTATTTTGTTTAACTTTGGCTCAGTAACTCACTTTGACCCGTCTGGCTTCACTTGCAATTGCTTAAATCCCAACTTTTTATATGGATACTTTATGGTTCCCCTGCACAATAAAATACATATTCTTGTTTATTATCAAGCCCCGTGTAAATAGTTACCTGGGGAAGGGAGTAGGGTTGCTAGGGGTCTGGTTTTAAACCGGGCAGTCCCGTATTTGAGCTTTCTGTTCAGGAAACAAAATTGAGAAAATAGAAATGGCCGGTATTTTCTAAATAAGATGCAACGGTCGATTATGAGGTCATGTCAAGTGTGTCCCGTATTTTTGTTGAAACCATCTGGCAACCCTAGGAGGGAGGCAGCCACAGCTGTGCATACCTTTTTCCTTGATAAAGGGAGCAAAACTTACCAGCTTACTCTGTGTAAGACTTTTATACCGAGGAAGATGGATTTATTAGCGGTTTTGGGCCCTTCTGAGGGTTGGGTTCCTGGGTGCTGTCAAGGCCTTACACCCGAGCCTTCGCAGACCTGTTATCAGCATCTATGTTGATCCGCTGGCGGGCTGTTCCCAACAAAGGCACAGCGTTGCGGTGAGACCAGAGCTTCTGACCCAGCAGGACAGGGTGGTGGGGAGTTCCAGAGGGCAGGTAGGCTACGATCAGCTCACTAGGTGACAGCCCCAGGGGACTCCTGTGATCCAACCCATCACAGTGACTCTGTAGGTGTTAGTCACATGAATTAGACATAGGGCTAGGCTATCTTGATTTCTCCATTGCATGTCTGTAGGGCTACCAGCAGCCCCACACGACCCGTCACCCTGCTACCTTCTGTATAAATACTGGCCATGAATGGAGGGGGCTCCACAGCGCACTAGGCACAAGACAGGACTGGCTGCTGGTGGCTAAATCGGAAGCAGCCTCCCCCTTCCCATCCACTGTTCAGGATTTTGTGACCATCTCTTGGACTGCATGGTCCGCCGCAGAATGCCTTGAAGGAGTGACTCTGCAGAACAGGCACAGGGAGCCACATCAGCCAGTGTCTGCATGGGCCCAAGCTACCTCTCTGCCACTCCCCAGCCCACCCTCTCAGGTTGCAGGAGTCATCCAAAAAGTCCCCTACGATGCATTTCATTCTTAGCCACAGCTGCATGCAGCAATCCCCTCCAGGGATGGATCTCCCCAGCACGCCAGGCAAGAGAGCCACTGCACTAGCTAGCAGACTCTTATCGCTTATGCACACTAGCCATAAGAGAGCAATGAGACACAAGGCACTACCCCTAAGCAGGGGCCACACCGATGCCAAGCATGGTAGGAATACCTAGCAAGGTTAGCCAAAACTTGTGCCTCACACGTCTGTTGGACTCTCACCCCTGTAACCGGCCCACTCAAGTCCCCTCTGCCAAGGCTACTGCTAACACTGCCAACTTCTGAGTAGCTTCCAAGGTGCACCTTGAACAAAAACACGTAGGAAAAAACCCAAGCCCCCGGAAATCAAATGGGTTTCTTTCTGTCACCTAAATGTGGAATTTTCCCTACACAAAGTCCACTATTGCGAGGACCAATACGAGATCCTGGATCAATACAAAGTTGACGTTCCAGTGTCTTGTGGTCCATTATGACTGTCAATAGGAGTTGGAGTTTTTTGCTTTGGCTTTGCAATTACCCAAATTGAAATCATAGTAAGTCTAAGTACTGTGCAGTCTTTGTTCCCTAATTGTGTGGCTACAAGCTCGACTAACCTCTCCAGCTGTTCCCACTATCCAGCCCCACTTTCTAAAAATTTCAGTGAAAGCCACTTTGCTACAGCAGTGCCAGATGAATGAGGCTTGGAAGCAAAATGGAATTGCTGGTGGTTTACTGAAAATGCCAATAGCCAGACTGGCTTTCCAGCTCACGCAGCTGTGCTAGAGCCTTACACTCTGCCTCACACACGTGCAAAGATGTGCATGCATGTGAGAGCCCTCTAGTGTAAAGGGGTAGAAAAGCTTGTGTGTTCCTCTCTCAAAGCCAATTAAAAGATGTTTTGGAGGCTCTAAAAGGGTCCATTGAGTGGTATTTGACTACAATACACACAGGGTACGTCTAAACTACACCCCTCTGTCAGCAGAGGGATGTAAGTTAGATGCATCAAAAGTGCAAATGAAGCCGGGATTTAAATATCCCACACTTCATTTGCATAATGGTGGCTGCTGCTTTTTTGGGAAACGGGGCTTTTCGGGGGGTTTAGACAAGGCGTTTTTGACAAATGCCCCATTTTGAAAGATCCTGTACTCATTTTTTGGAGTACAGGATCTTTCGAAACGGGGCATTTCTGTTGAAAATGCCCCATCTAAACTGCCAGGGTTTTTTTTCCCTGAAAAGCCCTGTTTCAGAAAAAAGCAACGCCCGCCATTATGCAAATGAAGTGTGGGATATTTAAATCCTGGCTTCATTTGCCCTTTCGATGCGTCTAACTTACATCCCTCTGCCCACGGAGGGGTGTAGTTTAGATGTACCCACATTGTGCACGACAAAACCAGCCTTCCTTGAGGTGAACCTCGTCTGCAACATCCGAGGTCCGGCATGATTTTAGCGAGCCGGTGACCAGTTATGGGCATGGCCAAGTGTTCCGTGGTCCCATAAAGTTTGTTTGCAGCCACCAGTCCTGGCTCAGTGTTTTGGGCTGTTTTTTTGCTCTAATTTACCCCTCATTGTCTTCAGAGCGAGGCAAGCAGTGGCAATGTTGGTAACACTACCACATAATATTGACGTCCAGTGGTTTTGCAAATTCTCCGGTTCAGCACCAGTCAGGTCCCAAGAGTGCTGGACTAGAGGGGTTAAACATCTACCTTACCGGCCCTGTTTCAGCATTAGCCGCCTGCAAATCGACCAGCCACAACTCAGGTTCAACTAGATGATCTTTAAAAGAAAGTTTCCCTCGGCAGTCTGGGGTGTTGTGCTTTAGAGAATAAACATTCACAGGCGCTGCTGAACTGACTCACGGACATTGCTTGCTGTTTCCCTCCAACAGTTAACAATGACAGTCTAAACTTGTCTTTCCAGGAGCCAGCTCATCTGATGCAGAACAGAGCAACCCTGCTGCCGGGGGAGGACTAGACAGTTATGGTCTCCTTTCTGGCTTTAATTTCACAGCAGCAACCCTTGTGGTCCCTGGTTCAGTCCCGTTCCCTGGTGTCAGAGAGGTTAGGCACTATCACAAGGAGGAGATCCCAGCTCTTAATGACCTATGAGGGAAAGAAACTGGACAGGAAGTTTTGTTTGGCTGTTGAGCAAGTGAAATCCCAGCTGTGTGGGAAGAACCCAGAACCGGCAAGGGAGCGATTGAACAGGGGTTAGGACCTTCAAATGCACGAAGAAGCAACGAAGGAGTCGGTGAGGCCACCTCAGCAGCTGTTACAGGCAGGAGAAGAGCAGCGACTGGGGAAGCAAGAACGAGAGGGGGAAAATCGAGCTGCCCTGATGCCAAAACGTTGACAATACAAAGCGGGACGAGCACAGGCATTGGCAAAGCAAGCTGCTTACCACGCTGCCGTGTCTGGCCTGTGCCACGAAGGGGCCACCCCCTGGGGTATCTAGTCATAAAGCTTGCCTGGGTATGAGCGTTCTCACTACAAAGTCCTCCCCGATCTCCTCTGTCCTCACTAGTGCTGGCCCCCTCCGTGTCGCTAGGATTTCTGGGCTCTCGGCGCTGCTATAAGCAGGCCGGCTCTGTTTTTCCCACCCAGTCGTGGGGGGACCTGTCCGTCCGTCAGAGCACACAAGCACTGCAGCAACTTTACTCTGCATCCTCACAGCAAAGAGGTCGGGCTAACAGCCCAGGTGCCATCTCCCCCCGCTCAGCCAGAGCTGAAAGCACCAAAATCAGACAGGACAGTTGCATGTGGGGATGGGAGGCGGGTTCGGGTTAACTCCACCGGGAAGACACTGGAGGGAGCTTTACCTCCCATTCATTCCTTATTCTCTCGGCTCTGCCGAGAACACTTGTCCATCAGTAACCAGCCTGAGATCAATAGTTTGTTGCTCAAAAGAAAAGGCTGTGTTTCGTTCGTGGCCAAGTTGGGCCAATGGTGAACTTCTGAGGTAGAGAGAGGACAAGTGAAAAAAATATCCCATTCACCAGTCCCTGCGGCCATGTCTTCACTGGAGGGGGGGAGGGGGAAGAGATCGATGCTACCGTGATCAATCTTCCGGAGTTTGATTTAATGGGTCTAGTAAAGACCTGCTAAATCGAACTCAGAGGGTGCCACTGTCAGTGGACATTACTCCTACAAGAAGTAAGGGAAGCTGATAGGAGCATTGGCCTCCCGCTGTGGGGATGGTGGGGAAACATGTATTAAAGTAGGTCAACTCCAGCTACATAATTAACCTTCCCCTTAAGTGTAGGCCTGGCCTCATCCCGACAGGGGCCTTAGTCTGCAATTCTCAATACAACCTAAGAAGTCAAGACTCTTCTTCCATGCAGGGGCGGAGGGGGGAAAAATATAACATGCCAACAGAAATTTGGAGATAGAGGGAACAAAAGAGAATGTTACCCCGAGCCTTCCTCCCACACTTCATGTTAGACGGGCGGGCCACAGATGTCTTGCAAAGCATTCCCATTTCTTCAGAGAGCTCTGGCACAACCTTCTATTGGGCGAGGAAACAGCAGACCCAACAGGGAAAAAAAGTCATTCCATCCCCACCCCTAACTGGTTAGTCAGAGGCAAAATGTCCTTCCAAGGAAGCGGCACACACCTCCAAACTATGGATCCAGCTCCGCCCATTACACAGTATTTGGGTCATGGGATGCACCTCCCGAACGAGCCAAAAGATAAATACGCAGCCCAAACCAAGCGGGCAGAAGCAAAACACTGCTTCCAATACAGAGACTTCGGGAGACTTTGGAGTGGAGGCCAAACTTTAAACCTGGTCCCTCCGAACCCATGAGTCTCAACCTGCGGCCCAATCAGCACATCCTCCAGCAGTATATGATGTGGGCCTCATCCACACAAGATGTAGAGAGCCGTGCATGTAGGCCACAATGGTAAGCCGGTGGAGAACTACTGCTTTGAACCAACAGACCACCACAGGTCACGGCAAGGAGAACTGTTAGTCAAAAAATTAAGGCCTTGTTTTCCTCCTTTAAGGAACAGTCTACCTGAAACGATCACAGAGGCTCCCCACCTGAGAAGTAGCCAACAGCTTTCTGCTTAAACGTTCCCTCCACAGGCCTGCTGATTGGGCTGCAGAAGAGGGCAATT
>JANRFK010006693.1:67916280-67940005 GCA_030068395.1 Apalone spinifera
AGAAATGAAAATTATGAAATGCACAGACCAGTCAAAAACCAAAAATAACCCACTCTGCAAGCAGTAACAGTACTAACCACCACCACTCACGTGTGTGTTGGGTCGGGAGATAAGGATGAAGGACAGTGCTTTGTGGGAATGACAGACACACACAGTGTGTGAGTGACAGATTTGCATTGCCAACCTCCCTCCATCCCCTTCTCTCTGTGTGGAGATAGTGTACAAGAGTTGGGGGAGGAGGGAAACCCTGACATCAGCATGCACCCCATCCCTCCCACATCCTGCACAACAAGCAGGAGGCTCCCAGGGAGCAGCTCCAAGGCACAGGGTAAGAGCAGCATGAGAGTGGATGGGGGGGCAGCTGAAGTGCCGGCACTTGATAGCTTCCTGGCCAAACCAATCAGGATCCCATGTCAGAGACTTCAAGATCTACCGGTAGATCCTAATCTATTGGTTGGCGACCACTGATCTAGGCAGTGCTTGGTCCTGCCATGTGGGTGTGTCTAGACGACAGGGTTTTTTCGAAAAAAACTTCCTCTGCATCTAGACTGCTGCCGCATTCTTTCAAAAGAACGCGGCAGTTTTTTCAACCGCGGAGAACCTTGTTTTACGAGGAAGAAAACCTTTTTTCAAAAGTGCTCTTTCAAAAAAAGGCGCTATGTAATGCAAACTGTGCTTTTTCGAAAGAGAGCATCCAGCCTGCCTGGGTGCTCTCTTTCTAAAAAGCGGCTTGCTTTTTCGAAAGTACTGGTTGTCGTCTAGACACTCTTTTTCAAAAGAGGCTTGCAGTCTACACGTAGCCTCAATGACCTCTCGAGGTCCCTTCCAGTTCTAGGATTCTATGATTCTACGCACATAAGAGGGTTTTTTAACTTCTTTATCATATCTGTTTTGACTGGAAAGTATGTAAGTGCCTCCATCTTCACAAGCAGGGTTTATAAACTCTGATGGACTTCCAAAGTTCACCCTCTCCTCTGAAGCTATGTGTGAACCCCAAATCTCTCTCTCTCATATCTATATCTATCTTTCCTAAAACAAATGCACTAGTTCATACTTGGGGCAAATTCATAAAACTGATTTGGAGTCCCTAGATTAAGCCAATTTTAAAATAATCTTTAAATAAGGATGTCCCAAACATTTGTAAAGTAACTTCCAAAACAGAAAACACATTCATTTTTCAGATTCTCAAATCTAACACATCCTGTCCAACGAGCCACTAAAATGCGCCCTTCTTGGGCAGGAAACTGCAAAGGCAGCATAGGGAGGAAGTTGGGGGTAGAATTCAGAACTGTGAGCATAGGTGATAATTTCCCTTCTAGCCAACGGGCGGGAGTCACCGGTAGGGAGGGGGAGGAGTTGGTCAGTGGAACCACTGGCAGGCAAGAGGGGCTGGGAGGGGAGGGGAGTTTGACTGCCTGATACATGGGTGCTCCAGACCCAAAACATCCAGCGAGCTGGCGCCTATGACAGGGAGCTGTAATTTTAACCATGATGTCACTGCAGCAGCTCTATAATAGAAGGCAGGGATTTAGGGTGGCATGATAAAAGGCAGAAATTTGGGAACAGGATCAGCCACAGAAAGGCAGGCAAGTCTGGAAAGATGGCACTGGTCTGTTCTTAGAAAGCCTTATATTCTGTGTCCTGATATGACTCAGACCCTGGCAAAATTGTAGCCTCTTGAAACTACTCCTATAAAATTGCATATAAATGTTACGTCTATTTCTGTTCAGTTTTACTAAAACTAGAAGCTTTCTCTCAAAATCAAATGTTTACTATCAAACTCCAGTATTGGTGTACTACACGGATGTACCAGGCTACACTGTAACTCTGTATGGATACTGAAACATTCCAAGTCACACATGGGAAAGCACTAAAATTGTCTACCACTGTATTAAATGCTTTAGATGTGTCCCTGCCAAGTCTAATAGATAATATTTACAAAGTCTTAGAAGTATTTCACTGTTTAATCCTTCATGGCCTCATGTACACAGACAATTTGTAAATGGATACATTTCTTCTAGACTGCACTGCACTCTATCACCGTGCTTCAGACTTACCTGAAGCAAAAGAATCTGTTTCAGAATAAACCAACAAAAGGTATTTTATCTCAGCGAAGCCTGTTCTTAACCAGTCCCTCTTACAGGCAAGAAGCAAGAGTCCGTTACTGTGTCTTCTTTCTAATCCAAGCGTCAAGGGTCAAATTCTCAGCCTGGAGCACTCTCACAACTTGAATGTAAATCTTGCAGGAGCTGGTGTTTCTGTAAAGATCTGTTTTTAAGTCACGTGCATCTGTGAAAAACTTGGCCTTTTTTTTTTTTTTTTAAGCCAGTGTGTAGCCATGAAGTTGTGGAGAAACCCTTAACAATGCAAACCCTAAAATCTCAAAAATGAGAAAGGAAAAAATCAGTATTATTAAAAAAAACAACCCCAAAAAACCCTTCGTTTTTAAACCAGTCTCATGGATTTTCAGGATCTGACTGGTGATTTTGCCAATGGCTGGGACTGGCCATACTGAAACTGATCTGCAAAAGGGACGAGATGGGGAGAAATCCTTTCCCCAGGCCAATGGGAGGAACTAAGTTCAGTGGCATAAGCAATGGGAAAGAACCCCAGAATCCTAGTCTGTACTCCGCACATCTCAAGTACTGGCTTGCGTACAGACATTCAGATTCAACCTAAGATTGCTGGGGGAGGTGGGGTTGTCACCGTGGATAGCGTCCAGCTTCTTAAAGAAATGGCAGGTCTTCGGTAAGCTCTGGAGCATCGCTTCATGGGCCTTACGACAGGCTTGTGTGTGTTCTTTCGTTTTCGCTCAGCACTGCAGCGTGTCCCACTCATACCCCTTTTCACACAAGGATCAAGAAATGTGCCCTTACGTGTCCCAGCTCCTAAGGGTCACTTGCAGCGGGGACTTAACGGATTCCTCTACTCATACACTGATCAGATCTGACAGCTCTACAGTGGTCCAAGCAGGGGAGCCTTTGGTGTCACGGTCAGGCAAGGGCACCTGGGAAGATGCCATGAGGGCGCAGCTGGCAGCCAGTGCGCTCTGGACCCACTCTGGAGGAGCCCCCTGCCACTCCATGCTGCTGCCTCTGTATCAGAGGCTGCAGCGTGGAGTGCCAGGCGAGAGCTGGTCCGCAAGACAAGCCAGTTTAAAAATCAGCTCCCCTCATGGGACCTCGCACAAGCTGGAACTGAGCTGTGTTGCACTGTGACTGCTCACACAGTTTGGTCGACAAAAGGCACCTTTCCTTGACAAAACTGGTCAGTGTAGACAAAGCATTACATCAGCTTCCTCAGCTAAAGAGGAGAGGATTAGAGCTATGCAGTTTGTTTTGATCCAAACTTTTTTTCAGGAAAAAAAAAGCAGAGTTGGCAACACCAACTGTTTTTGGGGAATTCGTGTTGATTTTGCTGAATTGTGTATTTCAGAAAAAAAATATTGTTTCAGCTTTTGCAACACAAAACAGTGCAATTTTTCAGTTCAAGATGACGTTTTTGTTCTTTAATATTTTTCTTTGTATTTATTTATTACTGTTTAAATTTGGAAAACAAAACATAAAATGCTTAAGATCAAAACAAAATGTTTTGTTCAGGTCAAATGAAATGTTTAATTTTTTTAAAAACTTTGACGTTGAAAATTTCAGAAACAGTATTTTTTTTTTTATCCAGGACAAGTGTCTGAAAAAAATGTCATTGTGGCTAAAGAAAGCAAAACCACAAACATGGAGTTCCTTGCATCCTCTCTGTAGGATTATCACAGTTCACAGAGGCAGTCTGTTTGCTGCGATCTCTTAGAACAAAGTACTATTTTGAGCTATGCAGAAATTCTAAATGACTCATTGGGAGAGCTCTAGATTTAACATCTTTCTTATTATATATTTTAGAAATATGTGTCTGTCAGTTTGTCCATCCATCTGTGAGAACTCCTCCTAAACAGGAAGAGCTAGGACCACCAAATTTGGTATGCAGCTTCCCTTTGTCATTAAAGCCAGGTCAGGGCTTGGTTGTGCCAGGACAATGGAACGTACCTAGAAGTCAATTGTTTCTCATAAAATGGAAAGGGGGGTCTGGTAGGAGGAACGGTTATACTGTAGAATGACCATCGGGAGGTAGCATGGGGTCAGAGATGGGGACTGGGACAACTATAACCCCATTGGGTCAGCAAGGCGCAGGGCTGGAGAAAGCGACAGCTCTTCTACTATATATTTCAGAGAGTTTGTCTGTGTGTCTGTCTGTCCCCAACAGGGAACAGGAACCCCTCCTATGGCTGTGCCCATGGCAGCTGCAGCAGCCATGCACAGGTACGTCTCACCTGGCCCCAAGTGAGAGGGCTGGAACAGTCCTCTTCCCCCCAGAGCAGCCGACATACTGCACCCCTCATCCTCCATCCCCTTCCCAGAGCAACGATTTAAATGAAGACAAACAAAACTTATTTGCGTTAAGGACCTGAGCAACGCCAGACAAATCTTCTAGAAAAATAAAATAAAACCAAACCTAGAAGATCTTGTGTCTGATCTTCTGGAATTCCCTAGATCCATTTTAGATATTCTGGCTTTTGAGATTTGTAAGGCAATGCTCCCCAAACTCTGGTCTGATCTTCTGTCACTCAAGTGGAAGACCGCCCCCCACTGCACAGGATTGGACCCTCTGCCAGTAACTTTAACACAACCGGTCATTCTACCCAGATCTGAATAATACAAAAAATAATAAACTACAGCCTGTCCATCCATTTCAGATTTTAGGTCACTGGTAACAAAATATAAAGACAAGCAGCGAGCATAACAAGACACAGAATTTCAAGGCCTAGGAAACACTCATCAGCTCTCTGACAGGATGAGAAACTAAATTGCATGGATGGGATTGATCTTGCACAGAATTAACATCAGGATGTAGATACATTGCAGAATGCTGACAGGTCTTCTGAAACCATAACTATGTTGTCACCTCTGGGTATGCCAAGAAGATGCCTCTTTATCAGCTTTAAGTAGTCAATGTTTAGCAAGGGGAGTGACCCCATATTCCCTGTTTACTCTATACCCACCCCACTGATTTTGATCTCCAAGCTTAAATGGTTCAAAAAAGCAATAAAATCACTCCCAGTCTTCCAAGGATATTACAGGCTCAGCGTACATCTGAAAGTGGATCCTCTGCGTAAGGTACTTTTAACTCTAGCAAGAGATACAGATACGTAGGAGTCAGTTGCAAACCCTACCAATATATAGACGCCCGCTATTCATAGCTCCATAGTGACGTGACAATTCTAGAGGTCATGAAGTTGATACCTACTGAAATTACACACACCTATTCTATATAGAAGCCTTTTTTGGGATGCATGAGGGCTGACTTTGTCATTCAGGTGCTGCTTCCTCAGTGCTATTTGATTATCCCATCCATGTACATACATGGCACACAAGCTTTCTTTCTCCTGTTCAATTCCACAGGCTTTTGAAGTATTTTCAAATATTTAAACGAATTGTTATCTATTCTTTGTATTTTCAAAATGCTCAGGAGCCACGTTCATGGACTATGAGCCCACCGTGCTAGGTTTTGTACAAAGAGAAGAGGTAACTTGTTTGTGCGTCATATATTATTACTGCCTTAGCTTTATCAGCTCACAACAGCTCCTACATATGTGTCCCACATAACACAAGAACAAGGGGTCACCCAATGAAATTAATAGGTAGCAGGTTTATAACAAACAATAGGGAGTATTTCTTCATGCATTGCAGAGTCAACCTGTGGAACTCACTGCCAAGGGATTTGTGAAGGTCAATAGCATAACTGGGTTCAAAAAATAACTAGTTACATTCATGGCAGATGGGTCTATCAGTAGCTACTAGTCAAGAAGGGCAGAGATGATACCCCATGCTAGAAGTGTTCTTAAGTCTCTGATTACAAGACGCATCAGATACTGGCCACTTTCAGTGATAGGCCACTGGGCCTAGGTCTGACCCCATTTGGACATTTTTATGTTATATTTATCAGTTACAACCAAAACTCAGAAGTTGTGTACACACACACACACACACACACACACACACACACACACACACACGCATCCCAAAACTCAGAAGTTGTATACACACACACACAGAGATTGCTGACTTCTAGATGGAATCAGAACTGCTGAAACATATCATTGCTTTATACTGCAGTGCTAATCATACATGTAACTGAGATGCTCACAAGGTAGGAGCTGGAAGGTGAGTTCTATCTTCACTGCTTCCTCATAGTTACTTCTATGCAGGGCTGTGGATATCATGAAGGTCAAGAACTAAAAAATAGTGATTGGAAGCACTGAACCGGGATGTGAACTAGGGGATACAGGACAGATGCCAAACAATGTGAGCAATAATATTTGGGTAAGTTAGCCTTAAAGCACCTGCTAATTGAGAGCAAAGTTTCATACATCTAGAGCTGGGATCCCAGATGGCTGTTGTCATCACATTTTAAAATACAATACAAAAGAGAGACGTGAAAAAGCATCTCATACCGATGCCCAGCTTATATCTCAAAATAATAGCTGACTAGTGAGTGGCTAATAATTCATTTGTTTCTTGCACAAATGCGGAATTACATATTGAGAGAGAAGATGCCCCCATTTGATACAGCTTCTCTGAAAACAATTATAGCAACAAAGCTGTCTAGTGTTACCATAACAATCATGAGTTCTTGGATTTCTGACACTATCATATGGGTAGCAGCTGTAGATAGGAGAGTGATGAATGCTATAATAGCTTAGTTTCAGAGAAAAACCATTGAACTATGTTCTAAGTGGAGCAAAAGACAAAGATTTCTAAATAAACTTCCACATGGCTTGTGATCAGATTCTACATGTGCCTTTTTCTTCCATTATCTGTTGCCACTATCTCCTTTTCCATCTGGGCACAGCTCCTTTTTGTTGTGTTTAGGGATCTTGAGGCAAATTTGACTCACTACCTTCTTGCATAAGACATTCCGAGAGGCCTTCAAAGGTTGCAGCTGCTGGCAATAAAACTGATTTGCTACAATGATAGTATTTTGAAACTGATTTTGTCTACACTTACAGCTAAACTCTGGTCAGCATTAAACTGATTGCTGACAACCAATTGAAAAAAGAATACTATTTGGTTGCACAGACATGTCTGAAGTCATTGTGCTTCTTAAGGTCTTGATTCATATTTTGAATGGATTCCTCGATATCCTTCATTTCTAGTTTTCTCTTTGAACTGATGCAACATGGACTATCACACTCACAGTGTAGCCGCTCACTGCACAGCTATTTCGAAATAAGCTATTCCGGAATAGTTGTTCTGAAATAGCTTATTTCAAAATAGTACGTCCACACTGCAGGGAAGCCTCAAAATGAGTCTGAGGCAGGCTTTCCTAATGTAGACGTGCTATCTCAATGTAGAGCCGCAGGAGGCACTGGGGAGGAAAAGCTTAGAATGGCCCTGATGAGGGGCTATTTCAAAATAGCAGCAGTGGAGCGTCTTATTTCAAAATAGCTACTTCAGAATAAGTGTTATTCCTTGTAGAATGAGGTTTACAGATGTTGGAATAAGCCCTCTGTTATTCTGAAATTATTTTGAAATAATGGAATGGCTGTGTAGACGCTCACATTGTTATTTCAAAATAACAGTGCAGTGTAGACACACCCTGAGAGCCTGAGTCAGCCTTTCACTAATTTCAACAAACAAAAAGGGAAAACCAAACCTAGAGAATCGTAAGACTGCAAGGGATCTTGAGCGGTCATCTAGTCCAGTCCCCTGCACTCAAGGCAGCACCAAGTATTATCTAGACCAGTGATTCTCAAAGTGTGGTCTGACTGTCTTGCAGGTGGGCTGCAGGCTCGGGACATGGTCTCCAGTCCCCTCACGTACTCCCTCCCCCCATGATGGTTGAGCATCAGTGCCAGCTTCCCTCTACTGGGTGGGGGGGAGGGTGGGGGAGAAACTTGAAGGCTAGATCCACCTTGTGGGGTAAGGAAGCAGCTCAGCGCCCTGCCACTCCCCTTCCCCCCAGCTGGATGAACCACAGCACAGGAAATCGTTCACCTGAAGGCTTTCCCTGCTGCTCCCATTGGATGGAATCAGGGCCAATGGGAGCAGCGGAGGGGGTGGTATCTGGGAGCGGCGAGAGGCACAGAGCCAGGTAAGTGCCCCCCTCATGCACAGACACCACACCCCCATCAACCTCCTGCACTCCCCTCCGGCCAACACCCCGCACCCTCAGCTTGCTCCTGCACCCTACCTACTGGCCAGACCAATCTCCTGCACCCAGACCCATCCTGTACCCATTTTGTCATCATGGGTGGTTGGCTGGTGGTCCATGGAAAAGTCTGCATTAAGCAGGGTGGGTCACAGGCCAAAAAGTTTGAGACTCACTGCTCTAGACCATTCCATGCCAGTCAGAGCAGCCTCTATCACCAATTGCGTAAGAAGCTTTTCTGTAACTGAGTCAATAACAATAAAGCTAGAACCAAGCAAACAAACAAAAACTTCCTTCCACATTATTCCTTTTTCTGGCCTTCCCAACGGCTCTTGTCTTTTGTGTCTTCCCTATTTATACTAATGTCTTCAAGCCAAGCACTGTCTGTACTTCACATTTTGTACAGCAGTAAGTGCATTGCCAGGACTTAATAATTAATGGAGTCTAATAACGATGAACTGGATGGATCAAAATGAATGAAAAGTTTTGAGGGCCTAATTTTCTATAAGCAAAGCCCCTCCTCCCAGTGCATCATGTTGGTTGTGGTCTCTCTCTCGCCTTTCATTTTATTTATTCTGATATTACAGGTGTTGGTGGGGGCTTCTCCACTACTCAAGGACCTGGAACAATTATCCTTCCCCCCACCCCCTTTTCAACTCTGCCCATACACAACTTTGTGCATACAGTTGTGAGCTTTTTTGCACGCACCGTTCTGTATGTGCCCGTGACAATCCCCATTCTGAGCAAACGCATGGAGAAGTGCACGTGCAAAGTAGGTACATGGATGCACACACGACAACGCACGTGGGCCTGATGTATGAAAGTAAGTCCATGAAAGTCCTTGTCAGACAGCTACCACAGCAATCTTGTGTTTCGAAGAACTGACCTCCTCTGAAGTACAGAGGTTTAGATCTGGGTACTGAAAGCAAAACAGCATAAGCTACTTGTTTTGTTTATTTTACGTACAATTTTTCTTCGTAGATATCCTACACCAATTGAGCTATGGAATACTGTGAGAACAGTGCCACCTAGTGGTACTATAAAACCACACACTGTTAACCCTCAAAGATTACCAAAAAATCATCTATACTATACTTTCAGAGACGAAGTACGTTTTGGACAGTTGAAGTTCTCAGATGAAATCCGTTTGATAAAATACTCACACACGACACCTGTCTTTATTTCATCCTTTTTATCCAAAAAGGAGTGGAACAGGGGCCCACTGGTTGGGGCACTGGCCTGGGAAACAGTCTGCCACAGACTATGTATGACCTTTAGCAAGTCACTTAGCCACTCCATGCCTCAGTTTCCCATTCATGAATGGTGATGATAATGCTTCCCTAACTCAGAGGTCCTGGAGAGGAGATGGGACTGCTGAGGAAAAAGCACCATACATTGAAACATCATGAAATTAGTCCCCTGTGATTGAATTGGCCATAGGATGCATAGACAAAAACATCCAGAAAGAGCATAACTAATATATATACACCAAACGAATGAATCTATACTTACACACTCACATGCAAACGTCTTAGGCTGCCTATCATTTTTGCTGGATTAATGAGAAAAGAGATAAGAGGAGGTTACGATATCAGATTTGAGACCTATGAAAATCTCTTTTCCTGTGTATGGATATTGTTGCAAGAGGATATGGATTGCAACTGCTTTAAACACTAAGGAGAGGGGAACACCACATGGGAGTGCAAAGGGTTTGTTTATTCAACTAAAACTGGGAAGGGAGGGGAATCTCACTCATACACTCAAGCACACTTACAGTCCCAGGCAGGATGACAAGGTGAGCAGAAGGCAGTTCATATTGTTTGCTCTTCCCAAGTTGACTCCTAAGCTGGTCCGCTGGCCAGGCGATCCAAGCAGAGGGCGTTCTGGGAGGCTTCACTTGATGGTCAAAAAACCCCTGTGTCTCTGTTCCTCTCTCCTTTAAGGATCAGCCACATGCAGCCTTTGAGTCTGGGCCTCTTGGGTCCGTGTGCACTCCCTGCTGGGGGCCGTGTGCATTGTTTACTCCTGCTGTTTACCTCAGACATTCTTCTGCACTCACTCCGGGAAGGGTTAGGGGTTAACAGACAACACTCCAACAGTTTAGGGAACCAAATAACATCAACAAGTGAGAAAGAACACCCACCATTTTAACTCTCCCCTTGCTCCTCCTTTGCCTCCAACAGATATAAATTACACTATTATAGTTATGGCTTCTATTACATTTATTTATGGACTTTAGTGTTTTTGAAACTGGCACATTTGAACCTAAATCTGTAGGCCAAGAGGATTCAAGTGTGTTCTATGTTGGACCAATCTGCTAAAAAATTTTCTCATGCAGTTTCCAGCAAGTAATAAGGTTTTGTGTCATTATATTCAATCCATAGGACATAGAATTGATATTCAGAAATTAGACCATCAAGTCTAGTGTCTTGAATCTTTCATTAACCAATACCTAGGAAAAGCTGGACTGATTCTCCAGTCTTGCACTGATTTTACATCTGTTCAAAGAGACTGCAGAGTGCTACCATTCTAACTTTGCAGCATTTTACCTAGGAATAAATGACTAAGCAAGGTGCAAGACAATTGAGAATAAAGTCCCTATTGCAAGCTTTCCTTATGAGATGTGAGTCCTAACTGTCACTGAAAATCAAGCACAAGCTGTATCAAAAGCTGGGCATCCAAAACTTGAGGCACATTTAGTTAACACTAATGGCTGTATGGCAGTACATTTACATAACATTTAATATCACTTGGAAAAAATTATAAAAGGTACTTTACAACTACTTCTGTTTCACTCTTTGGGCATTCAAACATGCAGCTACATGATATTCATACACATTAATGGTAAATGTAACTGTAAACAAGTTGCATAATTGCACACCTAAATTATTTGAAATTCTTGTCCTTGAGTTATTGTTAGTCATAAATGACAATAACCCACTGAAATGAATGCTGTTCAGAGCTGTTGTTTTAGATTTTCCAAGCACTATGTTAGGTCCATCTTTCAAACATTTCCTTTAACCTTATAAGTGCTAAGAATGTGCTTTTAAAAAAAAAAAAGTTGATAATCTGCAAAATCTGATTCTGTTGTAGAATCAGATAAATGCGTCATTCTGATCAAATAAGCCCATGGACTGTACATAAAATAATTACATGTTGTACTTCCCCAGTCTGGCACCTTTGGGACCTATCTGGTCCCAAATCAGGGAATTTGCCAGGCCAAGGGAGGTCAATGCTGGCAGCAGCAGAGGGGCTGGTATGGCCTGAGCAAGGACTGGAAGGGGGGATGTGGGTGCTCAGGGGAAGAGGCAGTGTGGCTGAAGAGGCTGGGTGGCTGAGGAGCTCTGTGGCCGGGGACCAGGAGCACAGCCTCTTAGGGTTCAGGGCTGTAGAGCCTAAATGGCCAGAGTAGGATGGAAGACTCTTATGCACTGCTACTAGCTGGGAACTGATTGACTAAGTAGCAGTTCTGCAGAAATGGACTCATCGATTACAGTGGACGAGAAGCTGGGTATGAGTCAATAGCATGTTCTTGTTGCCAAGAAGGCTAATGGCATATTGTGTTGCATTACTAGGAACACTGCTAGCAGATCCAGGGAAGTGATTATTCCTCAGTATTCAGCCCTGGTGAGGCCACATCTGGAGTACTGTGTCCAGTTTTGGGGCCCCCACCATAGAAAGGATGTGGACAAATTGGAGAAGGTCCAGTTGAGGGCAATGAAAATAATTAGTGGACTGGGACGCTTGACTTAAAAGGAGAGGGAACTAGCCCTATTTAGTCTTCAGAAGAGAAGAGTAAGGGGGGATTTGATAGCAGCCTTCAACAACCTGAAGGGAGGTTCCAAAGAGGATGGAGCCAGGCTATTCTCACTGGAGGCAGATGACAGAACAAGAAGCAATGGTCTCAAGTTGTAGTATGGGAGGACTAGGTTGGATATTAGAAAAAAGGGTGATGAAGCACTGGAATTGGTTGCCTAGGGAGGGGGTGGAATCTCCATCCTAAGAGGTTTTCAAGGCCAGGATTGACAAGGCCCTGGCTGGGATGATTTAGTTGGGGTTGGTCCTGCTTTGAGAGCAGAGGGTTGGATTCAATGAGCTCCTGAGGTCTCTTCCAACTTTAAACTTCTATAATTTTATAGGGGTTGCCACACAAGGGATGTTGGGGTCGATGGCTGGGGTAAGAGCCAAGCCCTCCTGCTCCACTGGATCCCAGCCAGCGGGCCTCGTCAGCAGTGTGTGTGGTCACCACTTTGTCAGCAGGGATTCTACCCCAACACACGGACCTTTCTCATGTTGGAGACACCACTCAGACCCCTCCCAACCACTTCCTTCCATGTCTCCTGAAGTTGGGGTCCGTACATCATTGGTGTGTACAAGCTCTTCAGTACACACCCAGTAGCTCCCTGGGATTCTGATTCTAGCTGGGCACCCATAGGCAACAGGTCTCTGGTCTGGTCCTTGGGATCTCTGGTTCCCACAGTCAAGTGCTAAAGCACCACTATGGGAGGAGCTTCCACTAAACGTTCTTCCTCCTTGGTGGTCATCCTAGAATGATCTGGACTGCTCCCTTTTATATTGAGGCAGCAATTGGAGTATGCCCAGCACTGTCTGAGGAGCAGGACTTCCACCACTCATAATGTGGCATTAACTCTTTCTTGCCTTGTGAGAGATATGCACAACCCATCACACTGACCTAGATTTCTAGTGTATACTTGCATGTCACTCAACTGATCGGCACCTCAGTTACCCATCTATAAAATGGAAATTCCCCATCTTGCAGGAGTGTTGAGAGGATAAATACATTAAAGATTATAAGGCAATTGCATACTAGGGAGCTGGGAGACACATGAGTCCCTGCAGCACTGAATTCCATGGATTGGCTATGTAAAGAAATATTTTTCTTCATTACTTCTACGATTTTGTGTGATCTTTTTTAATATTCCGGAATAGCATAAAAAAGAAAGCAATTATCTTGTTCCCCTATATCCTTCAACATGTCAGTACCCCACTTACGCCCTTTGACAAGGGGTATAGTTTCCAAGCTTGCTCTGCTGGCCAAGTATAATCCATGATTGCACCCTGTCTTCAAGCATCTCAGTAATTACTCCACCACTACCTTTTCAAATAGGAAAGCATCCCCTGTTTCAGGTTTATTTTTAATGGTCCAAATAACTCTGCCCACAGCCTTAAAATAAACCTTGGTGGCACAAAGTCATTGGTCAAACACTTCTTCTCTTTGCCTGATTCTTCAGGTACTCTATTTCCTTTTCCTTGGCATGAGCTGCACATTCCTTCATACATGGAGCAGTCAACCAAAACAATATATTTTCAGCCTGGGGTAATTACAGTATTTTCATATTCCAAACCTGCCCTCTCTGGGCCAACTTTCTTTCCAAGTGGTTTCAAGCAGCTTCCCAACTAGTCTCTTTTTTATTCCCATCCTGGTAATCAGCACAAGAGCCAACTTTCCTCCCATAGCTCTCTTAAGAGCCTTTCCCTAGTTTCCTCTTCCAGCCTGCTTCTGGGATGGCTGTTTTGTAGCTTCCTCCCTTTTTTAGGTACCTGGCTGTAGCTCTTATCTTGTAACTCAGGTGTTGCCTAGCCTTCATTAAGCCCCACCTACTCATCAGGATTGGTGGTCCAACTTCACTTGAAGGTGCCAGCCACCCTATGACGAGTCCTCTTTACCATTTATTTCAAGATAAACAACATTAAATTTCATGTTCTCATCTACAGAGTGGCGCTATTTTGGGATAATCCGTTATCCTGAAATAGCATTCTGCGCATCTTAATAGTACTTCCGTTATTTCAAAGTAAATTCAAAATAACGGGCTTCTTACTCTGGCTTCCCATGAACCTTGTTGTGCAGGAAGTCAGCGGAATAGAGATTTATTTTGAAATAAGTGCTGTGTAGACTTCAAATTGCTTAGCTTATTTTGAGGTATACACCAAACAATAATATTTTTTTATACAGAACACCTATGAACATTTTCTTCAAATAAAATTGTTGTCAGACAAAAAAAGACAAAAACAAAGAAGCGGTCTAGGCACACCTGCGAGTTGTTCACGGAACACCAGTATTCCGCGGAACATAGTTTAAGAAACACTGGTGTAGACATACCCTGACTGTATAAATCCAGCAGACAATATATAAATGGAAGCAGTTTAACAAAAATCCTTCAACAATTTTAGAATGTGTGGTGGTGTGAATTTGAAAAGTAGTATACTCAAGTTTCTAAGAAAGCATTACGATCAAGAGGAAAAAATTACTTCAGTGTCCTTTAATTGGCCAATGCACCCTTAGTAACACATTTTTGAATCATGATGTTTGCAAGTGATTCATTTTCAAACTCTTTGGCTGATGGCATCTACAGCAGCCTCATACTTTAAAATGCCAATTTCAATATTGATTAGTAAATTAACAACTCAACATTTATTTGTATTTGTTCCAGTAACTGTCCAACACATTAAGTTGACATTAATGTGAAAAAATCTCTCTTCCACCTTCCTCCAGTATGTTCAAAGTTTTAAGACACAAGAAAAAAGTGCCAATGTAAGCAACAATTTGAAATGAGAATGGGGACTCATATATTCATTATAAATATCTGACAAATTAGAGAGATTCTTTTAAAAAACAAATCAAGCTTTGTTAATTAAAAGAAATTATGAAAATGTTTTAATCAATATTTCTAGAATGCCTCTTCCCTCTTATACTGTGACATATTAGCTTGGAATTGGTACCTTGTAACAAAAATATTAGAATACACCAAAAATTGATATAAACTGGTGTTACACCACAGTGCAAAATGCAGACCCCGTGAGGAATCTAAATTTGTATTCAAAGATTGGTCCCTTTATCCTCAGGTCAACAGATACTGGGAATGGAATGGAGGCAGCATGCTTAACTCAATGGGTGAAGAGATTTTGCACCTAGATTGACTCAGATAAATAAAGAGTCAGTGCAAATCTGGGGTCACTTGAGGTGATATTGGGAAAAAAAATGAAGTGTTAGAAAAATCCTTCCTAAACAAAAGAGAAAGTTACTTACCTGTGCAATAACTGATGTTCTTCGAGATGGCTGTCCCAGTGGGTACTCCACTTTAGATGTCTGCATGCCCTGCACTCTAAGTCAGCAATCCACAAGACAGGAAAACCTTTCAAAAAGAATTCTATTGACTGCCTGAAGATCTTATGGTACATAAAAATGCCTAACACAGCTCAAACTTCTTCAAGAAAATTCATTGGGTCACTGTGCAAAACTTAAAATTCTGACAAGATCATATCAGTTTGTACAAAGTAGATCCATGGAAAGGATAAATATTACCAAATCCTCACAAATATATAACCAAAATACCCAGGCCCAAACAGTGTCTGTACCTACAAAGTTCAAAAGTATTATTCAGTGGACAATCAAAAGTAGGAACAACAAAATAATATAATTTTGGTTTTAGCTCATGTTAAGCTGTTTTCGATAGAACATAAGAACAGCCATACTCAGTCAGAAAAAAGGTCCATCTAGCCCAACATCTGGTCTTCCAAATGCGACCAATACCAGGTGCCCCAAAGGGAATAAACAGAACAGGTAATCATCAAGTGATCCATCCCCTGTCACCCATTTCCAGCCCTGACAAACAGAGTTGGATGGCGAAGACCAAAAAATGAATTCCAATTTGAAAATGAGCCTCACATCAGGTTTCTTATATTTAATAACTATGTACATGTCAGAAGGTTTATGAACATCTCCGCACAATCTCACATTTTATCTGCAATGTCCTGACATTTTTATAGCTAACTATACACATTTTTACATAATTAATTTGACAACAGAATATGCAAGTTTGAGCGCTTTTGCAAAATGATTTAGCTCAAGGAATAAAAGAGCTTCAGGATAGAGGGTTCTCTCAAATAAGAATACTTTTATAAATGTAAAATTGGCACTATAATGATCAGATGCCAAATACAAGAGATACTTTCCACTAGCTGTAAAAAATAATGTAACTTTAAAGTGTACACTTTTCAGACTGGCTACTAGAAAAACCAATTAATTTAGAACTGATAAATTTTGTAGCAGTCACATATTCATCCTACAGAGGGCAGGCAGTACTTTACAATGAGAGTTTTGAATTCTTACTTTTAAGAGGAGACTATCAGAATAAAAATTATGTGTGTTTGGTTTTATTATTTTTTTAAAGTCTGTTACTAGTAATATTTAGGTGACAGGAAATGGAAAAATGTAAGCTAATTTATTTCCATCATATATCTTGTTTATTTGCTATTTGCATTTTACTCAACTGGAACAGAGAAACTATCTAATTTCACATTCTGCTTTTCACGTGTTAGCACAATAACAAGATTATTTGGCTTCCTAATCCTACAACATGGTTTTTAAATCTACTTTTAAAGGGTTTTTTTAATAAACAAAAAAGCTTTTAATTTTACAGACACATTTACATTAGAACATACTAGGTCAGACCAACGGTCAATGTAGCTCAGTCTGTCTTCCAGCCAATATGAAATGCTTCAAAGGCAATGAACAGAACAGGGCAATTATTATTTCTATTCACTTTATGTTTTATAAAACCATTTTAAAAAACATATCATAATTGCTGAGTCTAAACAAACTGGCAGCATCTTTCATGTATTTTTACAACATCTTTATGTTTCGAACTATTGCATGAAATTTTATTTTGATTCATAACATGTAAATGTGTTTTAAAACTAAAGAGGGAGAATTCCAAAAAAAGGCACTGAAGACAATATACAGAAACTGTCAATCAACATATATATGCAGGTTTGGAAACAGTATACATCACCATACAGACACACAGGAATGTCCATCTTTTATAACTAAGCAGTCTAACAAAAGCGCAAGACAATATGTCATGCCTGAACTTGATGCTATTGTTTCAGTGCATCTTGCTACTATCATCCAAAATGACTCCAGAGAAAAAGTGACTTCCAGTGCAAAAAGGAAGTGTTTAAGTTTACATTTCCATACAATTCCACATTAACTTGTGGAATTATCTTCTATGAGGGGGATAACATCTCTTGGATATTGCTAGAAGTAGGTCAGTATCTAAGACTTGATAATTTTGCAGAATGCCCACAAGACAACGGACAAGAGAATGATCATCAAATTTCAATCAGATGAAAGTCAATTTCCAAGAAGAGTACACTAATATTTCCTAACCATTTGCATCTCATTTCCTGTCAGCAAATTTCACATTGATGGAGTCTCCAGGAGTCAAAAGTCCATGGGTTTTGGCCTTGACTGGTTTAGTTTTGGGAGAAATTCTGATCTCAAAATTTTGAAGCAGCTGGAAAGAGACAGACATATGCTGAAATTAGAAAGCTTATAAATTGATTAAATACAAATGTAAAATTCTATAAACAGAAAACCAGTAATACACCTTAGAGTTCATCACTACCACTAACTTTGCTGTCAGTTCCAGTGAAATGCTTAACATGATTTGTCTATAACAAGGGCGGGGAACCTTTTTTGGGTTGGGGACGACTGACCCACAGAAAAATCAGGGGCTGCACACAAGTGAGAAACAAAAAAAACTCCACCCCTCACCAACATGGACTTCCCAATGCTGGGGAGAAGCCCCAAGCCTCAGGGGCTGGATCCAGGCAAGCCGAGAGCTATATCCAGCCCCCAGGCCATAGGTTCCCCACTCTTGGTCTATACGGAAAATGAAACATGGCGCCAGGACGAAGGCCATGTTTGACAAACATGCTCTGCTGGCACAATGAAACTTTCTACAATAAGAAAAACTTGTCAGTGCAAGAGACAAAGCTTTTTCATAAGTTGGCCTAAAATTGTGGAATGAACTTCCAAAGGAACTAAGGACTATCCTCTTTAAGTGAATGGCATACATGTCTCATCTTACCTTCACTAACAAATATATAGCATGAAAAGTATTCCAAAACAAAATATTCCATTGCACACACTTTTTCCCCTTAGCAGAGGATGGAGCAACAGAACATGACAGATGTTAGTCACATTCCTTAATGTAACTGCTCATATAATAAAGTGATGAGCATGATTCAAAAACCTATACTGAACAGAACAGCAATAGCAGGGTGTCATTCCGTCACGGTGATTCTACGGATATTAGACCACTGCATTGACATCTCCACTAAAGTAGCACAAGAACCAGAACATGGAAGAAACAGCAATTTATTTGAAATGCTACAGCGTATAACATAAATGACTATGAAGTACATCTGAGTAGACCAATTGTGACTGTGAAATCATGGTAAAAAATAAGAGACATTGCAAACCCTTGTGTTTTAATTTCTCAATCTGATCCAAATCTTTTGGGGAATTCTTGGAGATGGAAACAAAGTAGGGGTTGATGGGAAAGCCTTATTTGCCTCAAGAAGAAATACAACAAAATCTATATATAACAGTAAAAAGAATATATGCAAAAGCCTAAAAAAGCCTCTGCATGAGCAGAGAAAACATGAAGCCAATGGATGTTTGGTTTGAACGTTGGTTATAATAGTCTGCCTAAATCTCATGATTACAAACCTACTTCACTTTCTGGTAAATGCTCCACTGTTCTCAATACATTTAACTCAAATCCTATAACTGAGTTAAAAAAAAAAAACCTGTAATATGCCAAGGGAGTCTTTCACTTAAAGGTTCCAATTGATTTATGAAAATCCTTCTATACTAAAGTAATTGTTTCCTTAGTAATCTTATATTGGATGGATTTTGCTTGTACTTTAACTAGGATTTACAATGTTTATTTCTGAAATGTAGCTTTTTATTGACATGCTTAATTCTAAGCAAGTGTACTCTTAATGAAAAAGAATGCAAGATCAAGCCTACTCAACATTCTTTAAACAAAGCTTTTCTTAATTAAAAAGATGCCCAAAGGCGGTTTGCATATTAAAGAGCTGATACTAATATTTTTCTCTTTTTATGACACTCACAGATTACTCACCTGAATCAGTGCAAGGTGAATTTCCAATTCTGCAATTCTTTTTCCTATACAACTGCGAATGCCATAACCAAATGGGATGGAACCAAAATTGTCCACCCTATCCATATTGTCTTTCCTCAGCCAGCGCTCAGGTCGGAATTCATTTGCCATTGGAAAATTCTCTTCCTCATACGATGTAGCATAATGACAGAGTGCTAACTGGGTCTGAGAAAACAGATAACATTTTATTTTTAATTAATTCTGATAAGTGTAATAATAATAATAATATACTTACAATTTCTGTAATATGAAATATAATGAGAAAAAGATGTAGAAATTACATATCTGAATTTTCATTTGAGTTTTCATAAAGAGTAGGTATCTCAAAATTAGATTTCCTTCTCATTGGCTCAAATTATATCATCTTCATAAAACTTTTAGGCTCAGTAAAAGATACCTCCTGAGCACCCATAGGGACATACATCCAGAATAACTTCAGTTACTGAATTTAATACCCCAAATTATACTAATTTATAAAAATAATAGACTGTGTGTTGTATTTGCGAACAGCCTTCTCTTTCTAGGGTACTAAACAATAAAACCAAACAGAGAGACTCAGAGGGTGAGAACCAATTCATCTCATAAGGAAAACATATTTACATCAGGATTCAAGTAAAAAACTGTCAATTATAAACATTATTTTTCACTTAAATGAACACTATTATAAATTTCTCTTTCCTATGATGTCCTGCAAAGTCACACAAGTAGGCTACGTCTACACTGCAGGCTTTTTGCGCAAGAACAGTTGTTCTTGCGCAAAAACCTGTGGCATGTCTACACTGCACACACATTCTTTCGCAAATAAATTTACAGTAAAGCGTCGGAAAATAAGGCTTCTTGCACAAGAGTTATTCCTCTCCCCATGAGGAATAAGCCCTCTTGCACAAGAAGGCAGTGTGGATGGGCAACAGGGGTTTCTTGCGCAAGAAACCCCTATGGCTAAAATGGCCACTAGAGCTTTCTTGCGCAAGAGACGGTCCACACGGCCATGGACGCTCTTGCGCAAAAGCACATGGCAGTGTGGACGTGCTCTTGTGCAAGAATTTTTGCACAAGAACTCTTGCGCAAAACAGTTCTTGTGCAAGAAGCCTGCAGTGTAGACATAGCCGAGTACTTTTATCTTAATGCAAGACTTTCTGTACATACAGCACACATCTATCAGGTTTGGTCTAGGGGTATATTTATCCTGCTTCAGCATGGCAAAAATGAGAAAATGACCTTTTGAAGTCTTTTCCACCCCAACATTTCTATGATTCTATGAAGAAAATCTGTTCCACCTTCTCTGTAAGACCATTACACAACTCACCCCTTTAGGTATAAAGTATCCTCCAATAACCAAGTCTTCTTGAGTAACTCTGCCATTTCCTGGCAATACAGGGAATAACCTACAGACAAATGTTAATGTGGGATTCAGCATCTATAATTTTTTAAAATTTACAAAGTTTTACAAAGGAGTCAGTTTAGATATCACATTAACATACACTCAGAGTGAAATGACTGTAGCAAGTCTGGATTCTGTTGAGGACCAAAAGAGTGCGAGGGGCGGCAACTTGGTCTGTCTGGGTATAAGATTAGTTGCTAGTATCTCTGTAGTTCTAATTTTAGCACTGCCAGTGAAATAATCAGACACACGATGAGGGAGGTAATATCTTTTATTGGACTAAAGTATCTTTTTTGGACCTGAAGAAGAGTTTTGCATAAGCTCAAAAAAACTTGTCTTTTTCACCAACAGAAGCCAGTCCAATAAAAGGTATCTCCTCACTCACCTTG
Organism: Apalone spinifera; assembly: GCA_030068395.1. Classification (NCBI taxonomy): domain Eukaryota; kingdom Metazoa; phylum Chordata; order Testudines; family Trionychidae; genus Apalone; species Apalone spinifera. Next base: position 67,937,241 of record JANRFK010006693.1, read on the forward strand.
TCTTGCTAATATTCTGAGGCTCACACAGTAAAAATATTGCAAACGAAATTGAAATAATGGGTAGCCTTAAGCTGATCTGTTAATCTTTCTGCCTCAGTTTCTCCATCTTTGAAATAGGGATAATGATAATTAGGGCCAGACCACAACTGACCCCTATAAAAATAACTATCGGGCAGTATGAAAGAAACCCCTCACTCAGGAACCAGATATAGCTGCTGTCATTTTACTTCCATAAGCAGAGCTATCCACCTCTAAAAGGGAGAAATAGGCTATGTATCCATGGCCTCAAGTATTGTAGTAGTAGCACACTCCCCCTGTATTCCCTGAGGCACAACTTCTCCAGAACTTCTGCTCAGGTAGTGTGGCTTCACAGTCCCTCACAGTGACCAGTGCATTAACGACACAATCAAGCTCTTTAATTATCTACCTTACAGGAACATTGTGAGTGTTAATTAGTTAATATGTATACAGCACTTAGAAAACAAAGCATTATGTATGTGCTATGTATTGTATTAAATTTTTCAGAATGCACTGGGTATACTGGTAGTACAATGAATACAAGTAGTAGCAGCTACCACTTCCAATAGCAACAACTGAATACATATTTTAGCTAGGACACTATAACTAGAAAATAACTAGCAGACAACTGCAAGTTGATAATTAAAAATTTCACTTACCTCAGGGTTTCTTTGAGCAGGGCTCTAATCATTGGCAATTTGGGGACATCATCTGCAGTAGGAACTTCATCTTTTCCCAAGTTATTGACTATCTCTTCATACACAGATTGCTGGACTTCAGGATGCTTTGCCAACAAGTATGCAGCCCAGGACAAAGTGAAAGAAGTCTAACAAAGAAATGGCCAACATCAACAGGAAAAAGGGGGGAAAAATAATAAAAATTAGCTACAAATATTTAATTTGATGCCAGGAAAAACAAGCAATTTTTCTCACTGTACACACACACACACACACACACACACACACAGAGTTATAAAACAACTATGAGTAACATCTGGGATTCCAGGTGTGGAATCCTTACATCATCCTCACTTTTCCACCTGGAAAAAACACACACCAGAATTACCGCTCCTCCATATTTCTACTAGTGAAAGATCAAAAAGGAAAATGAAAAGGAAACTAAAAAAAAATGCTATATGTAATATAAAAGCTATAAACATAAATGGATGAAATTAATAGCTAGTTCTCAGTCACTGCTGTGCCCTTCCTCCCAACAAAAATAATCTGTAGGAAGTAGAAAGATAGAATACTATTCAGACCATTTCCACCCCTGTAAAGGCATTGTACCTTCCTCACAGAATCCTAGTAATAATAACATTGACAACCATTTCAAGGATTATATCTCCTCATTTAATAACTGATGCTGTAACACAGTTTGCATTTTCCAGCACCTGGAAACTACTGTAGCACAAATATGACATAATTCTACTTCTTATGGAAAGTTTTCCTGTCAGTACTTAAAGGGAGTGTGTGTATAAATCAGTTGTTAAAACAACCTAAAAGATCTCACCATTTTACTCTCTTCATGAATAAGCTATTTCCATTAAAATGGCACATTCAAAGAAAACAAATCACACATTTATGAAACTAATGATCATGAAAGACTACAGAATTAGGCATTTAAAGGAACACAGATATATTACAAAATGCAAGTCCTGAATGTGGTTTTCCCTGCATAACCACAAAAGGTAGGGATAGGACATAAGAACAGGAGCCAAGGCCATGTCTTCTTCCACAGCTGCTAGATGACTGAAGCTGGTGCAGGTGTATGTGTGTGTGGGGGAAGAGCATATGTTACAGCCAAAAAAAACAACACATCTGCTTTCCTCAGAACTTCTCTCCAGACAGAATAGACCCACGGCTGACTGCTTCAGTATCCCTTGGCAAACATGGCAGGTTTTTTTTAACACCTTACATTACTAAAAGTGAATTTTCACTATTCATATGGTTTGAGTTTGCATTTCTCTCATCTTATATAATGAAAACAAGACTATTCAATTTCACTTTTTCTATAGTTAGTTGGAATTTTTGGGTTGCAAACAATGTACAGGTAAACAATTATGGAAATATTTTTGTTAATATAACTTTGCAAAGTTGAAATTAGAGAGCAAATTTGACATGACCATGACCTTTGTAGTGTGTATTTGCAAAAACAAGACAGTGCTGAAAATCTTGTCCCCAGATGTGTCTACTCTACAATGTAAGATCAGGATTAATAGAACTTCAGTTAGAAGAACAGAGATTCAATTACCCAAGGCTTGATCATCTACACTCATTTGTAACCCCAAGCTAGGAATTGTTGAAACCTGGGTCTTAAACTGGGGCTTTAGTGTCTACACTGTATTATGCAAACCCAAGTCCAGCCACATCATCCCTGACTTTCTTGTGCCCACCCAAAATGTGGATACGCTAATCCTTTGTTCATTGTGCAGTGTGGGAAAACTTCATTGGCCACCAACAGAATGTTCACTGGTCAAAGAAAGTTGGCTGGTGGGGTTGTGCAATACTTTCTGTGGACTTCCTGCACATAAGTTCAGTGGGGTTGCATTTACTCTGCAAAGCAATAGGGCTTGAATCACAGGACCCAGCTTGACTCAGATTCAGACCCTCCAGTCCTGTGACTGACTCTGGGTCAGCGCTTAGGGTTAGTATGAGTTGTGTGTTGAGGCCAGAGTCCAAACCCTGAGTTTACACTGTAGGGTAGATATACCCCAAGGCTGTGTCTAGACTGGCCAGTTTTTGCGGAAA
>JANRFK010006693.1:67953616-67964837 GCA_030068395.1 Apalone spinifera
TGGCCACTGTTGGCAGACAGGATACTGGGCTAGATGGACCTTTGGTCTGATCCAATACGGCTGTTCTTATATTCACATCTGGGTCCCCCACTACAGAAAGGATGTGGACACATTGGAGAAGGTCCAGAGGAGGGCAAACAGAATGATTAGGGGACTGAAGCACATGACCTACGAGGAGAGGCTGAGGGATTTGGACTTATTTAGTCTCCAGAAGGGAAGAATGAGGGGGGATTTGATAGCAGCCTTCAACTTCCTAAAGGGAGGTTCCAGAAAAGACAGAGAGAGATTGTTCTCAGTGGTGACAGATTGCAGAACAAGGAGCAATGGTCTCAAGTTACAGTGGGGGAGATTGGATACAGGTAGTCCCCGACTTACAAATGCATCGACGTACGACCAGCCGCACTTACAACCAACCTCCCATTAAGCACGGCCCTGACTTACTAATGGTGAGCCGCGCTTACGAACAGTACGGTCCCATTGAATGAATAGGGTCCGACTTACGAATACATCGAGTTACGACCAAGTGCTTGGTACATAACTCGTTCGTAAGTCGGGGACTATCTGTATTAGGAATAACTATTTCCCTAGGAGGGTGGTGAAGTACTGGAATGGGTTACCTAGGGAGGTGGTGGAATCTGCATCTCTAGAGGTTTTAAAGTCCCAGCTTGACAAAGCCATGGCTGGGATGATTTAGTTAGGGTTGGTCTTGCTTCGGGCAGGGGGCTGGATTCAATGACTCCCGAGGTCTTTTCCAGCCCAAGGATTCTATGATTCTATAATCTATGGAGTTGAGGGTTTGCAGTGATAGCACTTTAAAAACCGAATAAGTTATTCAGGAGCAAATCAGACTTCTGAATATGAGTTATCTTTAAAGCTAGTTCATTACTTCAAAAAAACCAGCAGCTGAAGACCAGCCTGGTGAGGTAGTGTGCTCCTGCCGACAAAGCAGTATTCACATGTGCACTTGCCACATCAAAACTTGTTGTTCACAGGCAGGGGGAGCAGTTAAGAACTCCGGAATGACAAAAGTGTTATCAAGCAAGAGCAAGTGGAGACAAGGCCTTAGTCATGTTTGGATCCAGATCTAGGTCTCAAGCTCTTCAGTCAAGCAATAGCTGGAAGTGTCACTAGAAAGTATCTTCACATCAGCCTTGAAATACTTACTATGACCAGAAAATGAAGTCACTGCTATGTAGGACCATGGATGATGGAAAGACCCCAGACCTCTACAAGATACAAAGGGCTTCCCACTCACCTTTGTTTGCTTCTCTCTGAACCTAGCTCAACTGAACATTTAAGAGGTGAAAGGACTTGTGGAGTAGGGAAATGTGCAGTTCATTGACAAAACTGATTCTTTCCCATATCAACCTTTATAAAAATATTTGATCTTATAGAAAAGATCATCCTGGAAAAGATCAAAACAAAATATGGAAGGAAAAGGAGATCAGAAGCATAATCATGGAGTAAATGCGTACTTTTTTGTTTTTTAAAAAAGCTCACTTGTACCTCTCCAATAAAAGAACCAATTAGTGTGTTCCTTATTCTTTACAAAGTCTGCTTCATTGACCTTGCCAGTAGGGCTGCCAGCACAGCAGCAGTGCATTGAAGTCTCCAAAATTCAGACTAGATTCATTATGACAAACATCTCAGAAAAACATATGTTGTCAGATGAGGAGGGGGAAGAGATGAAGGATGTTCTACTTGTCTAGTAAGGCATCTCTGCTGAATGATCCATAAATATAAGATCCATGAGACAAAGACCAGGCAATTAAGAAAGAGGAACTGAGAAACATTCAAAATGTTTAAAAAAAGGGACACAGAGATGGTCAATTATTTTACAGAATGATGCTTTATTTTTCCCAGCAAATAGAAAAAGATTAACACATTTAATTTTGGGCTGGTCTTGAAATGAAGCACCCATCTCCCAGGAATTCATTTTGAATATATTTGAAGAGAGATTAGAACTAAATGTAGGCCTGAAGAAAAGCAACAAAACCACTTTAGAAGATAGTAGGTATAGATAATAAAAACCCATTAGCAGAGGGTAGTGCAGAAGAACATTTAAAATCAGAAAATTGGGACTGGAAAAAAAATCTATCATTAGGAGAGCAGATTTAATTTTAGTAATACTCCTTAATCTTCCACTATTGTACAAAATAGATGAAATGTTTAATTGCCTATAATAACCTTGGACAGAATTCACCATTCTTTAACATACTGTATACTACATTCTTTTCACATAAATACATTCAGTTATAAATGTCATAATTTTTTTTAAAAAGTGTAAGCTAGCATTCAATGCTAAATTTTGAAGAGTACAATCTAATGAATTATGCACATTCTTTTCACAAATAATAGAAATAAAAGGTAAATCTTCCAGGCAGTAATCTTGCCTTCCTTTGTGTCTGTATAGCCTCTAACTCATCTTGGGACATAAACTTGGAAAAAATAATTATAAATAATAAGCAAAATGGCCTTCTGTGCTTCAAATCTGTATTGCAGATTTAGCTGGAAAGTCTTATTTGATATTCTGTCACAAACTCATTAATTCCATTTTTCTTTGTTGTTATAATTATTAAATATAAACCATATTGTCAACCTACTCCCTCACATGCCATGCTGTACTTCACATATAATTAAGTTGCAAGAGTCCAAACCCTTCCCCCTCACCTTCATTTTCCTTCTCTCTGAGCCTACAGATGGAACACAATCGCTCCAGCTCCACTAAATTCATAACTCTTTCCCTTTGCCCAGAGTTGTTGCGGGCACTGCTGGTATGGCCTAGGCCAGCTAAATTTTGGAATCAGATTACTGAGAACAGACCCTTCATTGTAAAAAAGGCTTAAAGCTCCCCCCCATAAACCCCCCTCCTTCTGCATATGGAACATTTCTGTGTCTCAAAGAACATAATTTAAGTAGCTGCTGTGGTTACCAAGAGGTTTCAGATTAATTCATTCCTGATGTTCACTCTGTTGTAAAATTTAACAGAGTGTTATTAATCCAATTACAGAATATATGCAAACAAGCCATCTTGATGTGTAAAGTAAAATGTTTTTGGAGACTCAACACTGAATAAAAAATAAATAAGATATACTGCCCCATACCTTTTTTTTGATGTTTTTTCCTTCACAAATGGTATTGGATTAAGGGGGAAATTCTGTATTGTTCAGTGATAGTGAAAAGTAGAGAAGCATACTGGCATGTATTACTTAGGATTTTTCCACCTCTAGTTTATTTTATTTATAATATCATTTTTATAGCACTAACATTTAGTTTTTAAAAATTAAAAAAGCAATATTTTTCATGGTAGATCTATTCTGTTGTAATTTAATTTTTGTACATGAGTCAGAGGTCTGTTTTGTATGCTCGCACACACATTACTTTTTGCTTTGTTTCTTTCAGGAGGAAGTCAATTATTTTTAATGCCTACCAATCTAGCTGGGTCAAAAAATTCAAAAATAGAAGAGCAAAGTTCTGCCATCACTGAAGATTTAGGAGTCTAATTTTAATCTATTTTTAAAAGTATTAACTGAAAGAAACACATAAGATTTGCTCTAAAATACAGAAACCTTTACTCTAAAATCAGAAATTCTTTCTGGGAATTTTTAATTCCTCTTCTTCCTCCTCATTTTTGTTTCCTTCCATCCTTTATATCTCTATCCTCAGTTTTCTAAGCAGTTGCACTTTCTTTTTCCTCTCTTTTTTATCTTTTCTGCTCCTTTTCTAAGACAAAGATCATACCTCTGCTTGCTTCTTAGGCCTTTTAATTTATAGCACAATTTACGTTATCAAGGAGTGTGGGTTTTTTTAACCAACAGTTAAGCTTTAGTATAGATGCAGCCATCGTCTTCATTTTACTATATATTTTAGAAATGTGCATCTGCCTGTCCTCTATGAGACCGCTTGTTCAAGAACTCCTAAACGGTAGGTGCTAGGACCACCAAATTTTATATGCAGCTTTCTCTTATTATAACTTAAAGCCAAATAAGGGCTTGGCTATGCCAGCATAATGGGATGTGCCTGGAATTCAATTGTTTTTCATAAAATGGAAAGGGAGGAGTCTGATAGGAGGCAGTTATATTGCAGATTGACCACCTGAGGCAGCAAAGGGCCAGAAATGGAGTCCATTGGACCAGCAGGGGGCAGGAGTGGAGAAAGGGACAGCTGTCTATTATATATTAGGGATGTCAACGTGTAGACGACCACACGATTAACCGATAAGCCTAAGGTTACTGGTTAATCCTGCCGACTACACGCATTCTCCCAACCACTTGCTGCCTCTGGATCAGCTGATGCCCCCTCCCCCACACTCAAAAGGTGAGGGGGGCAGGAAGGAGCCAATATACTCGAGGAACTGCCAAAGCTGGCTCTCAGTGCGTGCTGGTTCTGCAGACTAGGGATGTTAACTTGCGTTTAATCAGCTAATTGAGTAGTTGATGGAATTTCCATCGATTACTCAATTAGTTGATAAGGGGGGAACTGCAGAGTCGCAGTGGGGTTAACTCCTGGCCCCAGGAGCATGCCCCACTGCGGCTCTGCTCTGCCCTTTAAACATAGTAAGAGCCGCACGGCTCTTACTACATTTAAAAGGAAGAGGCGCAGCAGGGGACAGGGTGTGAGCTGGGAATCAGCTGTCCCGACTTGTGCCCAGTCCCAGATGCTGTGCCAAGAAGTCTGTACTCTGTCCCCTCTCCCCTGCTGCGCCTCTGCCTCCCTGCCCCCCGTTCCCCTCCGTGGAGACAGTGCTGGGGGGAGCCAGCTTCTAAGCTGGCTCCCCCCAGCACTGGTTCCTGCTCCCCCTTGGGGGAAGCGACTAGTCAAGTAGTGACTCAACTAGTTGCTTACATCCCTACCACAGACCCACCTCCTACAGAGGCAGTGGAGAAGAGCAGACACGAGCTGGTGTTGGGGGGGAGGGAAGAGCAACTTAAAAAAAGGGCTGTCCTGCGGTAGCAGCCCCTGTCCGTGGGGGGTCCAAGCTCCCCCTGAACAGGGGCTGCTGCCACAGAACAGCCTCTGTCCACATGGAGCTCGCCCCCCCTACCCTCACCCCGCAGACAGGGGCTGCAGCTGGTAGATCTTTTAGTTTATTATATGGTTTAGTGAGTTTGTGCATCTGTCTGTGTTTGTCCATCTGTTCAAGAACTACTAAGTGGAAAGAACTGGGACCACCAAATTTGGTACTCAGCTTCCTCTTACCATAACTTAAAGCAAGGTCAGGGTTTGATGGTGCCAGGACAATGTGATATGTGTGGTATACAATTGTTTTGCATCAAACAGAAAGGGGGTATGTGTGATCGGGAGTATAATTGTCTCCACTGATGACCACAGCAGCGCAGCAAGCACAGGGAACAGTTATACTCACAAACTACCACAGAGGGTCTAACGCGCTGTTGATCCATCCAATTATAATGCAAGGAATTTGGTCACAAAGAGTCCTCTCATCCTTACCCAGATGCAGTCTTCACATTTTTCTAGAGACGAGGGGGAAGCAGACCTGCTTAACCCTGAGCTATTAGTGAAAGCTGGTGATCAGATTTGATGGAAAATTATTCAAGTATACGCTTTTAACTCTTCAAGGGTGGTGTCTTCAGAGGGCAAACTACGGATCATAGATATCTGGAAACTGAATAGTCAAGTAACCTCATGAATTCTTATATGTTACTCAACTATTCTATAATCCCTGGGGGTGGGGCCAGTAAACAGTGAGCTCCGATTCACTCTTGGGGAGCCTCCTGCCCCGCCGCGCTGCTGTCTCTGTACCAGAGACAGCAGCACGGGATAGCAGCAGCCCCTGTATGTATGTGGTCTAAGCTTCCTGCAAACAGAGGCTGCTGTGGGAGGTGGGGGGCAGGCAGGGGAGACTGCCACTGCGAAACAGCCTCTGTCCGCAGCAGCCTGGGTCCACCATGGACAGACACTAGTTCGGCAATAGCCCGTTTGTGGGATCTCAGGCTCGCCATGGACAGAGGCTGCTTCTCGGCAGCCTCCACATGGTGCTGCTTCTGATAGGCTTATCTGCCTCTGCTTAGGCTTATCGGTTAATTGTATACTCAACTATATGTTGACATCCTTAGGGCAAACAATCCCTCCTTTGCTGCGGCGTCAATTCCCTCTTTTTCCTCAGAAGGGGTAATCTTGAATTGGGACACTTCATTCTGCCCCATCCGTTTCTGTTCCCCTTCCCTCAATGTCTAACAACTCGACAATTTTCCTCTGTCTCATGACTCACTGGATTTTGTCCCTTTCAGCTTTCCTGCTTCCCACTGTCTGTCTTGACTCACAAGGAAGAAAGGGACTCACAAGGAAGAAAGGAAGCAACAACTGTTGCTTCCACCACTGCTTGATGCTGCACATCTTTTCTCCCTTCTCTAAATGGCTCCTCAACAGTTCCCACATTGCCTCTTTCCTAGTGTAGCAAGAGCACAGAGCAGGAGCGGATGGAAAAAAAGAGAGGGTGACAAGGGATCAACCAGCAAAAAAAGAGGAAGTTTCAATTGCTGGTTTCTCAAGTGGACATCAGTTGGGAGTGGTCAGGAGAGAAACAAAATTCTGAATGCTGCCCTAGCAAAACTGAAGACACCATGGGAGAGTTCAGTACTGACAGCACAAAAACCAGCAGCAGGGATTCCTAAAATGGGTGTAACCACTGTGGGAAAATTCAAACTTATCTCCCTGGGGTGTATTGTAATGGGCCATCCTTATGTGATGCCTAAAGTCAAATGTTCTCTAACAAAAAGAAACATTTGATCAGGCAGGTGTTTTTTTCTTCTAACAATTATTCTAAAAGGGTCATACTCTTGCGATACAAATGTCTGATTTTGTACCAGGCATGAAAACTCATTAGGTATGATTCCTGAAAAGTAAACACAAGCTTGTATTTTTCATACAGTTCTTTATTTTCTTAAAATGCAGGTGACCATGCTCACCCTAAATCTACTCCTGGTAGGAAGAGAGGAGGGGAGTTCCCAGCATGGGAAAGGGTGGCTGCTTAAAACAAACAGAGGAACTCCCTCCTTATAAAAACACATTCCAGAGGCTCTGTCAGCAGCATGCTCTATTTATCCACTTCCCATGTCTCTTATGCAGCTGCAGGGAATTGTGCAAAGTGGCATGTTGCAGGCTGGGGCCTATCAAACACAAAGGCACAGTGCAGGGAGAGGGCAGGTCTCAACCCAGGAAGCCCTCCATTTTTGCTGTCATTTTCTCAGTTGCTCACAGGCCAGACTGTAGAACTTCCCTTTAGCTGCCCACTATGGACACTGGACCTCTCCCACCCAAATTAAGTATGTGGTCAGCATGTGGTCATTGCCTGGTTTATCACATGCCCGGGTGTGGGGATGTAGCATGCATGTGCTGGGCCACGGGAGTGAGCAATGAGCACGTAGCCCAGCTGTGGCCAAGGGGCCCCAAGCCAGCAGTCACCGACTTCCCCTCCCCACCTTCTTGCCCACACAAGGAACCTCCCCCCACCACGTTGACTAGAAGGGAGCCAAGCCAGTTCCACCCCAGCCCACAGGTGGGGTCCGTTCCATCGGCTGCCAATAGGGGGCGCAGGAGGGCGAGCAGCTGCCTCGCGCCGTTTTTTTGGCGGGAAGGAGGAGCCGCGAAGCCGTTGGCTCCCTGCGCGAGCCCCTTTGGAACGTTGGGGAGCCACGACCGTTGGCTGGGTTCCCCCCCCCCATTCCACCTCCAGTTTTGGCGCGCGCGCTCGCCTCAGAAGGGGGGAAGGGAAGAGTTTCAAATCGCCCGGCTGCTGCTGCTGCAGCTGAGGGAAGCGATGTCGGTCTGAGCAACTCAGCAGCGGCCGGCCCGACACGCGCGCGGTGGGGGGGAGAGGGGAGAGAGAAATAGACAAAATGGTCTCTGTGCCTGCAAAGGGCGCGCTCTGGGGAAATGTAGCTGGAAAAACCTGAGAGAACAACCGTCCCCCCGCCTCGCAATGTGTCGTACGGCCAAATCCTGCCCCCACAGCCCAGTGCGGGCGCTGCTGCAAGCCTGAGGGGTTACCATTCAAATGGCCATTACAAATCACAGCGATCCTGCCGTGGGGTGCTGACCCCTAGTGCTAGGAGATGGCTTGGCTGGTTTTCGGTAACAGGGGAAATCCTTTCCCCTGTTCCTCAAATCTTTAAAAATGCACCGTTTACAATTCATTACGGGCGGGCGTCTTCAATTTTTACGAAGTTTGGGCAGCTGTGTAGCGTTAAACAAGTCAGGCGTGCCAACTAAAGCCCCAAATAGCGAAGGGTGAAAATACGGGTAAAATTCACACACCAAAAAGGGAGGAGAAAGATGCAAAGGAAATCCCGCAAGATGTTGTGTTTGCGGGTGCTCTAGAGCGCCCTAATGTTAGACAAGAGATTTGAAGAAAAAACAAGACAAGAATCAGCCCGAAATTTCTTCTCCCAAAAGCGGAGTCTAATGCATTTTTGCAGACCTCTTTGTCTCTGGTTGAAAAGCACCGTTTTAATACTGTCCTCTGATGGAAAGAAAGAAGAAAACAAGGGCTTGAAGTCGCCAAACACTAAAACTAAAACACTCATTACATAAAGATTGAATGGAGAGAACAAGGATCCTGTAAACAAATTCTAACTCTAACATATCAACTGCACCAACACGACGTTGTAATGACAGGCAGGATTAACTGATACCGCAACTCATTAATTAAGCAGCTGCTTCATTTTTTTTAATTTGGAATAAATCAATCATCCTGGAATAAATCATTAATTATTATTTTAACTAAATTGTACCTGGATTTCATGAATGCGACCAAAGCCGTCCTTCCAGAAGAACTCAACTAGGTTGGAAAGGGTTTTGGGTCCAGGCATTTCCTGAAGGCTCTTCAAACTGCTATTATGGTGTTGTGTGGGTTTCAAGAGTCCCTCTGGCCCCTCTGAAACTGCCATCATCTCCTCCTCTTTGTCCTCTGCTGAAGCAGCAGCTGCTGTTGTAGTATTATTTTGCACCTCCAAAGTCTGGCTGCTAGAATGCTTGGTCAGTTGGTGAAACCTGCTGACAAAAATCACACGAAAAAAGCAACTTATTTTCTCAGACTCAAGCGCCTGTTTGCAACTGCTGTTCAAGACTTTGATGATAAGAGACATGTTTTTAAAATTCAGAAAAAGTTCTATTTTGTTTCCGCGGCTGCTTTTTATTTGATTGCCGTTTCTCTTCTGCCTTAACTTGCGCAAGCAGCACTTCTCCAATCCCTTAATGCCTGAGCATCAGTTTACACAGACCATTATTAAAGGCTCCCTCCCCTAAGGCTGGAAAGGGGGGGGGGGCCGAAATGAGACTTGAATAAAATGAGCCTATTCTTTTGATTAATTCAATCAGATAAATTTACCAAGTAAGCCTGCTCTGAAGCAATCAAGATTTAGAGGATTCCACCATTCTCCCACTCTCATGACAAAAATCTCTCTCGGATTACAGGGTACTTTTCATTCATTAAAAAATGGTGTTAAGATTAGTAAATGTTTTTTCCCAAAAAAAGCTAGCATTTCCACATTTCAGCAAATACTAAGGTCTGAACCACTACTCAATGTGCAATAAAATATAAGAACATTTTATTCATAAATAAATAGCAGTGTTTTTCTACAGTATAAATTTGTCAATAATTCCTGTGATAATCAGGTTGCAAACATGTTCTTTTTTTTAATTAATAGTACAAATCCCTCTCACTTCAATATGCTGTACTTTCCTTCAGAAATAACTTCTGTATGTTTTGGTAGAACAGTTTCAACAGAACTTTAGCTTGTAATTGCATGTCATGTTCATCCACCCTTTGACTCTTACCCCTATAATTAATTGTGATTAATACCCTGTGCAGAAAAATTAATGTTAGAACTAGATAGCAATAGCTTTTGCACAATTTTAAAAAGAGTTGAACTAACAAAGCCTGCTAAAATATTTCCCAACAAATTTTAGTTACTTCAGTCCTTTTTGTCATCTCCTCTGGCTACACTACTCTTTACCCTCTTCCATGGCAATTCTGTCCCAATGTTCCCACAGACTTAATTTCCTTTTGGCTTGCCCAGACAAAACCTTTTTTGTTGGCTATGTTATAACTGCTCCTTTTCCAGTTTCCACCTTGTCTTTGTTTCTCACATCTCTACTATACAACCTGTCACTGAAAAATAACAGTAGACTTCCTCACTCTACAACACCAATATTCAGTAGTAACAACACTTTTTTTCTGCAGTAGAAATACAGTGGAAATGGTGGGCTTCTCTGGCAATGCCAATATGTAGTTGTGGGGGTGGGAGCATATTCACATACTTTTGAATGGTCAGAAAAATGGAATACCTTTTCTGGAATCTGAAACTTTATTTTCATAGTCATTTTTGTGGCCCTCTCAGATATCTGTCACAAGGAGGAGGGAGAAAAATTGTTCTTCCTGGCCTCTGAGGATAGAACAAGAAGCAATGGGCTTAAACTGCAGCAAGAGAGGTTTAGGTTGGACATTAGGAAAAAGTTCCTAACTATCAGGGTGGTTAAACACTGGAATACATTGCCTAGGGAGGTTGTGGAATCTTCATACCTGGAGATATTTAAGAGTAGGTTAGATGAATGTCTATCAGGAATGGTCTAGACAGTACTGGGTCCTGCCATGAGGGCAGGGGACTGGACTCGATGACCTCTTGAGGTCCCTTCCAGTCCTAGTATTTTATGATTCTATGATAGAGTCTGCAGACTCCTAGGGGTATGTAGACTACAGGTTAAAAATCATTGCTCTATGCTGTTTGTACTATTTTGCACAAACCAATTTGTTCCTTTTTTATAGTGGATTATTGAGAAAGTTGTAATAGGCCAGCTCTTGTAACATTTAGATTCTGCAGATCTCTTGTCCCAGTAGTCTGGTTTGAAATCTTATTGAACTGATACTGCATTAATATTAGTGGCTGACTACTTTCTTTTTGCAATGGACAAAGGAAAGTTGTCATTGCTGATTCTATCAAATTGATCAGTGTTTAATACTGTTAACTTCAAGGTATGTTAGCATTCATAAAGTACTTTGAGATCCTTAGTTACAAAGTGCTATATAACTGAAAAGTATTATATTAAATATGTAAGATCTTGCAGAAATCGCCCTTTAAATGAGAAGCCACAGAGAATAAGTGATGAGCAGTTGCTTACCCATTCCCAAGGATCATTGCATGTTGGACCTGTACCTAGTGTTCCATCTTGTCTCACCTGTCTTATTCAGTGTTTACGTAAA
>JANRFK010006693.1:67964937-67983460 GCA_030068395.1 Apalone spinifera
ATTTGCATAGCTTTGGCGCAAAAGCGCGCCAATGTAGACGTAGCCATGCTGACACAAAAATCTTTTTTTACAATAGACACTAACCAGGGTTCATTCAACAGAAAATAAGGGCAGAATAGAACAGCATTTAGAAACAAAAGTGCAGATTTACTGGACTTGATACGGGAAACATGAAGGGACAGAACTACAAATCCTCTAAAATGTTGGTAGTTGAGGAATAGTCAAAAGCAAAGCAAAAAGTCTTAGTACTGGTTCAGCATGACTAATCTGTTGGTGATGAGTTAATTATTGCTGAAAATGTAATTCTTTAGAGTAAAATTAGCAATTCCAATCAGTATGAAAAAGACTAGTTATGTTGTGTTTATCAAGAGATTGAGCATTGAATTGGCTACTGAACTGTCTGGAACACAGTTGCTGCTATGGTATTGTAATGGTCAGTGCATCAACTGGATTGATTACAACTGCCTAAAGACCAATTACATCTTCAGCAAGACCTTGACTGACCTCTTTTACTTCAAAGGCAAACATTATTGAGTGGTATTACTTTGTATTCAAGATATTACTGGGAGGAAAATCTGTTAGACAATATTATTTAGAAGAAACAGTAAAGTGTAGTAACTTCCTTCACAGGATGTGGAATTTCTGAAAAATGTTTGGATAATCTACTTGTATAAAATTTGAAGTCTTTAAATCTGCAACATCAGCTCTGAAATATGAGATCAAATAGACTTAATAGAATTGACAATTAAAACTGTCAAAATATACTCAGGAAAACAATGGAGAATAATCAGAATTTTTTTTGGCTATCTCTATATTTTAGAAATGTGCACCTGTCCGTCCATCTGTGAGTCTGTCTGTTCAAGAACTCCTCCTAAATGGTAAGAGCTAAGACCACTAAATTTGGTATGCAGTTTCCTCTTATCCTAACTTAAAGCAAGGTGAGGGATTGGTTGTGCCAGGACAATCGGATGTGCCTGGAATTTGACTGTTTCTCATAAAATGGAAAGGGAGAGGTTTGACAGTAGATTTGAAATTGACAGAAGTGCTGACCAGCACGCAGTGACTAAGGGGTTAACTCAGGTAGCTAGCAAAGGTTTTGGCCAGGGGGCCAGGAGAACCAATCAAGATAGAATGTTGAAATTTGAATTGGATATAGGTTCTTTGCCTGATTTCTTTGGGACAGAGAAACCAGGAGTTGAGAGATACAGAATGATTTAAACCCAGGCAGGACTACTATGTCCCCACGGAATTCAGGGCATGGGAGTGGACTGAACAAAGAGAAAATTAAAAGTAAGTAACAGGAAATGTGAATCCAGTTGTGTCCAAGGTAATTTTTCTTTATTTTGTAATTTGGTTTGAACTGCTCTGTGTGATTCTATGCCCCCTCTCCTCCTTTACCATCTAAGCATTGTGCCAGAGTTTTTTTCTCTGTTTTAATTTGTTTTCCTTAGTTGCTCTGTAACATCTAGCAATCAAGTATGCTTGATCAAGTTTATCTTTTGTTAAGGTGATGGCTTGATTCTTGTGTCCTGGAAGGTTTCTCTGTGTGTATCTGCATGTCTGTGACTGAGGGGTCAGCTATACCAGAGACTGCAGCTTGTTTTTCTCTTTTTCTTTTTGCAAGCTCTTCTGGGGAAAAAGAGCTTGGGGTACCCATGGGAGTGATTTCAAATGTTCACCCCCCGTTTTAGTGATAAAATACACTTGATAGTGGCAGCAAATCCTCCAGAATCTGTGTATTGTGATTCTGGGGGAAAAGTTTTTGATAACCAGTGTCTGTAGAGGCAAGGTTTTGAGCTCTTTGTGGGCCACCATCTTCTGCGCGCCGAGTGCCAGAGTGGGGAACAGCCCTGATAAGGGTACTGTGGAATAACCACAGGGGGGCAGCAAGCACCCCAGTGGGAAACCACTGGCCAGCAGCAGCTGACATCCTGGCCTGCCCCAAGGGGTGCTGGCGGGTGGCCTCTGAAGCCCCCCCACTCCCATCCCCAGGCTGCTCCCAGGGCAAAGCCAGTGGCTAGAGTGCATGGCTCTTGCCCCCATCCCAGACTGGACCCAGGCAATGCCAGGTTAGTTTTCTAGTAGCTGCATACCGAAATAAATCCTGAGAATGTATTCTAGTATCTCCTGCCTACTTACTCTAATAAGCATGGTGTCTGAAAACAAGATAAGTGATCATGATTGGAACATTTAAATCAAGCAACAGAGAAGCTGGCAAGAAAAAGTTGAAAGTTCATAAACAGAAGTTACTACATAAGAAAAACACCCATTCCCTTCTCTATGAATGCTTGTGACCAGGTGAAAGATGACAAGAATTGAAGTAGGAACATGCTTAATGCTAACCAAAGAAAATATTCACAGAGAATACACCATACAACTTTCTGATTTCTTGTGACTATACAGAAAGATGCTAATATACAAAAAACTTCATTTTGAAATAATTATGGTTGCTACCCATGTGTCATTATCTGACTCAAGTTCCTTGAAACAAAGAAATGAAAAGTTAAGCCACCTTTATTGCTCCAGTACCATTACCACAACCACAGCTTAATTCAATATTAACGCTTATCCTCTTATACCCTTCAGCACATGCTTGTTTATCATATTATTTTCCCCTTGGTAGTAGTAGTAGTTGCAGCTGCTTGGTGTACTGATTGCGTGGCGAGGGTAGTTTGGTGAGAAATTATGTTCTAGAGCAGAAGTCAGCAAAATCTGGCCATGGGCCAAAAAGTCTGCCCATGGGCCAAATCCAGACTGCCTCCATCCTGTGGCCCAGCAGGAGTCTCGGGCAGGCTCCCTACCTGCAGTGTGCCCCTGCATGCCACTCAAAGCAGCCAGCTGAAGGGACCATGTGCATCTCAGTATGCCCCTGGAAGGGGGAGGGGCCCTCTGTGTGCTGCCTGCGAGATTGCATGCTGTTCCGGCTCCAACACAAAGCCAACCCCAGGTGATTGCAGTATGCAGAGATGCACATGGTCCCCACAGCTGGCTGCTTTGAGTGGCGTTCAGGGGAGCAACAGGCAAGGAGCCTGCTGGTGTGTGTGTGTGTGCGCGTGAGCGTGCTGGCTGGGAGCCATGTAAAGGAAATGCTTCCTGGTCAGAGCCACCCCAACACTCTCCTGCACCCTTGCCCCACGTCACAACCCAAACCCTCCGCACCTCAGCTCCTGAACCCTTACTCCCTCCCAGACCCTGCACGCCAATCACCTGCCACAGGTCACAACCCAACCCCCTGCATACCTCATACAACCCTGCCCCAGGTTACAACCCCCTCCCAAACTCTGCATCCTCTCCTACATCCCTCTTCCAGGTCAGAATCCTCTCCTGCATCTATACCCTCTCCCAGACCATGCACTCCATCCTGTACCTCAATCCAGTACCCTGACTCTCTTCTGCATCCATCCTCCATCCCATACCCTGCACCTTCTCCATTAATATTATGGAAGAGTGCAGTCTGACCATTTATCAAATTCATGGCACAGCCCCCCCACATTAAAAATTATTGACTATCCCTGTGTTAGAGGGTGTGATGGACAGCTAGTCTCCATAGATGGATTTTTGTGGGTTTATGTCAGATTTGGTGTATGTGTAGCAACTTTAGGCTTTACAGTTAAGTTTATGGAGTATTATTCTGGGCATTAACTTCCTAGATATTGTTAATGCTTAATGGGAAATATACGTTTACAAGGTGTGTGAGAAAGGGTGTATATTGATAGTAGGTAGAAATTCAGTTGTTGATAGAGAATATTTTATCATCAACAACAGCAAATGAACTCTGATGTGTCAACAGCTACACATGAACCCCTCTAAAGTAGGATAAAATCTGAAAGAAAAGAAGGGGGCCTTTGTCAAGGAAAGCAATGCCTCTGCAAAACAAGTGGAAGTCATGGTGGATATTTGACTGAACATAAGCTCCCTTATGGCCACAGTGTGGCCAATATGGCTAATGTAATCTTTAGATGAATAAGAAGTTACTGACCCTGTGCAGTAATGACGGTTCTTCGAGATGTATCCCCCTGTGGGTGCTGCACTCAGGTCTTGGTGCTTCCTTGTCCCAGCAATCGGAGATTTTTTTCCTAGCTTTCCCTTTCCGCACTGCACATGCACAGTCAACATTTTGTGCTGTTTTCGTTCGTTAACTGCGCGTGCGGTGCGGGTCTCCTTCTGTTTCTTTTCTACCGGAAACCGTTTAACAGACTCCAAAACAGAGGGGAGGGAGGGTGGGTAGTGGAGCACCCACAGGGACACACATCTCGAAGAACCATAGTTACTACACAGAGAGAATAACTTCTTCTCCTTCGAGTACTGTTCCTATGGGTCCTGCACTTAGGTGACTAGCTAGCAGTACCCAGTACTCGCAATGGTGGGTGTTGGAGTCAGTTGCGAGAGGAGGCAAGGACCACATCAGCTAAAGCGGTGATAGGTATAGGTCCGTACTGTAAAGCGTAGTGCTGTGCGAAGGTGTGATGGGAAGACCATGTTGCTGCTTTCCATATATCTGCGAGGGATATATCATGTAGGAAAGCAGTTGATGTGGCCACCACATGAGTGGAGTGAACTGTGATAACCACTGCAGGTTATCTCCTACGAAGCTGGTAGGAAGTGTATATGAAATTAGCAATCCACTTGGAGATAGGCTGTGCAGAGATGGCTGCTCCCTTGTGGGGACTGGACAATGAGAGGAAAAGTCTGTCTGACCTCCTGCCTTCCTTGGTCCTGTCTGTGTAAAATGCAAGGGCTCATCTAGCGTCTGTAAGATTGACTCTCTCGGGGAGCTGTGAGGTTTTGGAAAATAGGTAGGCAGGTGGATGGGCTCATTAAGGTGGAAGTCTAACAACTTTAGGAAGGAACTTGGGGTGAGGTCTGAGGATGATTTTATCCTTGGTGAAGGTAGTATATGGTAGATGAGCCATGAGGGCTGCTATTTCACCCACCCTTCTTGCAGAAGTTATTGCTAATATGAAGGGCACTTTCATAGTTAGATGTTGCAGGGAGACAGAAGCTAGTGGCTCAAAGCTAGTGGTCTCGTGAGTGTGTCGAGGACAAGGTTTATATCCCAAGGTGGTACCAGTGGGCATACATTTGGACATGTCTTTTGCAAACATGCTAAGAAGCGCCTTGTCATAGGATGTGCGAAGAGCGAAAGGTCGTCAGTTGGTTCCTGGAAGGCTGTGATAGCAGACAGATGGACATGAATAGTGCTGATAGAAAGGCCAGTGTCTGCAATATCCATCAGGTATTCCAGCACGGTAGCTATCGGAACAGTGACAGGTTGCCATTGACAATGTCGGCACCAGTCTTGAAAATATTTCCATTTGTTTTGATAGGTATACCTTATAGCGGAGTGCCTACTATTTAGGAGGACCTGCTTCACTCTCCCTAAACAAGTGAATTTTTCACTTTGGAACCATGAAGAAGTCATGCTGTGAGTTTGAGGGCTCTGAGGTATGGATAAAGAGTTTTGCCTTGGTGCTGGGTCAATAGGTGGAGTCAGAGGGGGAGGGAAAATGGGTGAGCAACTGACAGATAGTGCAGGTAAGGGAACCATGGCTGTCTTGGCCAGTGGGTGCTATTAGAATTACTGTGGCTTGGTCTGTGCAAATCTTGTTGATCACGCTGGACAGTAAGGGAGTCGGTGGAAAGGCATACAGTAGGGGAGAGGTCCAGGGTATGGTGAAGGTATCTTCCTCCAATCTCTTGCTCTGACCTGCTCGGGAGCAGAAGCGGTGGCATTTGGAGTTGGCTGGTGTTGCAAATAAATCTATGATTAGGAGCCCCCATTGTTGGAAAACTGGGAGGATGATGTTGGAGCTGATCTCCCACTCATGCTGTTCTGAGAAGTGCCTGCTTAGTCTGCCTGCCATGATGTTCTTTTGGCCTCGTATGTCCATTTCAGTTGGAGTTATGTCATTCTTCAGGCACCAGTTCCAGAGTCTGATTGCTTCTGCACATAGCGAGCATGATTGGGCTGGTTGATGTAAAATATAGAGGGCGTGTTGTCCATGAGGACACATATAGTTCTGCCCCGGATAAGAGGAAGAAAGCGCACACATGCTTTGCAGATGGCCCTGAGTTTCAGGATATTGATGTGAAGCTGCATCTCGGCTTGCGACCACCTGCAATGGGCGTCCCAACCCAGTAGTGACACATCGGTTGTGATCATAACTGATGGATTTGGGTGATGGAAAGGTATGCCCATGAGAAAATTGCATGGAGCGGTCCATCATTGGAGAGATTGGAGGACTAGCGGTGGAAGTGTAAGATGTCTCGCAAGGCTGTATCATTTGGGAATGTAAACGGTTGCAAACCAAGTCTGTAGGCAGCACATATGTAGTCTAGCGAGGGAGACAACAAAGGTAGTAGCCGCCATGTGCCTGAGAATCTGAAGACATATGCGTGTGGTCATGAAGGGAGTATGTATGACTCCCTTGATGAGGTTGCATGTCTGGAACTGCTGTACCAGAAGGTAGGCTCTGGCAGTTATGACATCCAGGAATACCCCAATAAACTTTTATCTGCTGAGTTGGCTCTAGGGAAGATTTCTGGATGTTTATGAGTAGACCCAGGTGAGAGAAGCAGTTCCTGGTGGTATTTGTCATAATTAGTGTTTGTTGACATGAGGGGCCCTTGATCAAGTAGTTGTGTTGAGGCAGGGAAATATAATGATACCCTGCCTCCTGAGGAAAGCTGTGACTATGGCCAGAGTTTTGGAAAATACCTGAGGGGCAGAGCTGGCCCAAGGTATGTGCTATTGTAGGGGGCGCCGTGCAGGGCTACCGGGCCAGGTGGAGGCAGTACCGTGCATGCGCCAGGTGCCGGTGCCGTGCTCCTGGGGCACGCGAATGGCTCGGGCCGGCCCTGCTGAGAGGCTGTGGAAAGTCCAAAGGGGAGGGCTTAATATTGGTAGTGGACTTCGCCCAAAACAAATCTGAGAAACCTCCTGTGTGCATGGTGTATCATTATATGAAAATGTGTCCTGAAGTTCAAGGGCTGAAACCTAGTACCCCTCATCCAGTGCAGGTATAATAGTTGTAAGAGTCACTATTCTGAACTTGTTGCGTACAAACTTATTGAGCTTCCTGAAATCTAAAATGGGTCTCCAGCCACCTGTTTTCTTGGGGATAGGTACTTCGAAAAAGATTTCAAAATAATGGATGCATCTCGGTAACCCTCGTTCCACATGGTTAAGTGATGTCTTGAAATACCACATTATGTTGAAATTTGGCACTGTGTAGAGGCACCAAATTTCAAAATAAGTTATTTTGAAATAGATTTGAAATAAGATACAGAATTTGTGCTTTGCAAATTGCTTATCTTATTTCAAGATTAGGGCACTGTGTACACACACTTAAGTGGTTATTGGAACCTATCAGAGCTATCATGTAAGCTCAGCTATTGAAGTATGCCTCCAAGATTCAGTGTAAGGCATGCTACTGGTACCTTGGGAGTTTGGGACATCTCAATAACTACAAGCTTTTGATTACCAGGAAATACATAACATCTTCCAGTTAACTTTGGTCTACAGTACTGTAATCCTACTGCTCTCTCACTATAAAAAGAGGGACTGAATACTTGTATTCCGTCACCCTCAGTGGTTTCTTATCCACCTCAATATCCAATTCTAAACTGCCTTTTGTCCAAATCTGCATGGGACTTAATTTCTACCTGTTTCCAATCCTCTTAACGTCACATCTGTCTGTGTCCTCACCCTGTGACTCTCCAGTCAGTGGTCACCTTTTCCTCTAAATTTCCCCCATCTAGTAGGAATTCCATCTTCTGTTAAGTTATTGTCACTTCTGAGCTACTGAGACACTCCTTGCTTTAAAACCTGGTTTGAATTTAGTGTAGGACTGTTGGCCTGTCTCCCTAGCCCACATAGGGCTAATGCCACACCCAAAATCTTTCTGTGCCTTTCATTGGGATATAGTGTGTCCTTTGTACACAATAAAACACTTCAATAAGTTCCACATATAAATCCAGGTTTGTTGTCTCTCTCCCCTAACCTGGAGCCTTCCACAGGAACTCAGAATCCTTCTCCCCCCCCCCCCCCCCCCCCCCCCCCCCCCCCCCCCCCGAGTCTCTCCCCTCTGTTCCAGAACCTACTCCTACCCACACTCTTGCATGTAGCTCCACTGTCCATCTGAATCACTAGCTCGCTTTTGTCATTAATCAGTGTAGTTGAAAACATCTCCTAAATTAGATGCAATGGCGTTCAGTCTATCCAATCTGACCAAGTTAGCAACCCAACAGCTGGGAGGTAGCGGATCCAGTCACAGATGAGTCTGGACCCCCAGATGAAGGGTCAGCCACTGTGTGACATCCAGTGAGAAAGATATAAACAGATGTGGTAAACTCTGCATTTAAAGACCTTCATCCTAGACATTAGTTAGGATGGTGGTTCTCAACTAGGAGTACATGAACCACTGCAGGTACACGGACATTTTCCAGGAGTACATCAACTCATTTAGATATTTGCCTAGTTTTACTACAAAGTACTGAAAAAGCACTAGCAAAGTCAGTATAAATTAAAATGTCATACAATGACTTGTTTGTATTGCTCTATATACTGTACACTGAAATGCAAGTGCAGTATTTGTTTATTTTATATTTATACTAGAAGACTTACCTGGGGTTCCTTCAGAACAGAGGGCTAGCAATGAGCAGGGGTGCAGGAGTGAGGGTTGAGGGGGATGCTGGAGGGGCCTAGGGCAGGGCACAGAGGATGTGGGGAGTGCAGAAGTTGGGGGTAAGAAGGGGCTCAGGGCAGGGATGCAGGAGCTAGAGAAGGGGGTTGGGAGGAGGGGAGCTAGAGGAGGGGTTGAGGGGGCGTTGGGAGGGGGGGCTCTGGGGAGATGGTGAGGGCCGTGCACCCTGCCCACTGGCTTTTCCTGAGTTAGGGGGAGGAGGAGGGTTTGTGGACCCTACTGCTCAGCTTCTCCCTGAGGCCAGCCTGGGGTAGGGAGGGTGGCCGGGGTGGGGGGAGGCACACCCTGCTCACTGGTTTCTACCCAGGGCTAGCTTAGGACAGGGCAGGGGAGCACAACTGCAGGCTGGCTTCTTCCAGGGGCTGGCCTGGGCCCTTTCAGGCTGGCTCTGCCAGTGCTCTCTGGTCCTGGACCTTGCTTTAAGTTAGGAAAAGAGGAAGCTGCATAACAAATTTGGTAGTCCTAGCTCTTACCATTTAGGAGGCATTCTTGAACAAACAGACTCATGGATGGACAGACTCAGACAGATACATAAACTCTAAAATATATACATAAATGGTAAAAATAAGAAAGCAAGCTACTTTCAGTAATATTATTGTATGACAATTGTATTTCTGATTTTGTAAGAAAATACTTTAAATGAGGTAAAACTTGGTGGGTACACAAGACAAATCAGACTCTTAAAAGGAATACTGTAGTCTGGAAAGCCATTAGCCATTGATGTGTGAGTTAAGGGTATTCTACGTCTTACAGGACTGGCCTAGACTAAAGCAATTCTGTTGTGTTCCATTCCATTCTTCTCAAATGAAGTGAGCATTTCGGTGCATGCCAGAGAAAACAGGAAAAAATTATTCAGATTATCTTCAACTGTTGAGGAGACAATTTTTCACTCCTTCCAATGAGCTGTTCATCTTGCACATGTTTAGGTGACATGCATCAATAACCTAAGTACAGTACAGTCAAACCAGCCTTCAATAACTATCTTATGGACCAGAAAAAGTTGGCTATACAATAAAAGCTGTCTTTAGAAGATGAAGGAAACCACACTAGAATCTGAATGGAGATACTTTGAAGTGTTCACTTTAAAAGGTGGCTGAGTCACTTGAAAGTGATGCTTTCTTTAGTGAAGGTTTTACTATGTATTAGTAAGGGTATGTCTACATTATATGGCTCCATTGATTGAGCCACGCAGATGAGCTTTGTAGACATAGCAAAATGAAACGACGATTTAAATAATCGCCGCTTCATTTACATCAAAATGGCTGCCGCACCGTGCCGATCAGCTGTTTGTCAGCTCAGCGCAATAGTCTGGGCGCTCGGCAGTCAACATCAAATGCATTTGTCAACCACCCTGTTATGCCTCGTGGAATGATGTTTACTGGGGCAATCGACAAAGGCTTTTGATGTCAACCACCAAGTGTCCAGACGACCGCGCTGAGCCGACAAACAGCTGATTGGCACAGCGCGGCAGCCATTTTGATGTAAATGAAGTGGAGATTATTTAAATTGCTGCTTCATTTTGCTATGTCCACAAAGCTCATATACATAGCTCCGTCAACGGAGCCATGTAGTGTAGACATGCCCTCAGTGACCTACAAATAGGCATTCTTCAGACTGTTAACCAGAAGAATTTTGAAAACTTGAAATCTTTGAGTAATCAGATTTATGGAACATTAGCAAGCTATGATCCAGAAACAGCTATGCACAACTTTAAACAAGGGAACCCAATTGTTTATTTTAAAATGTAGCAATGTTCTGTCTAAGCATAAGCAGAATACACACTAGCTGTTCACTTCTGAAGACCTAGATTCTACTCTTGAAATGAATGGCAGTGGTTTGCTTAATTCTTACCACCCATGCATTTGCGTACATTATTTATTTTCTGGGCTGAGAACAGTCTTAACACAGAGGTCTAAATGTATAGTGTCATCGCAGAAAAGCTAGGGGTCAGGACCAACGTTCATTGTCAAAGCTGCAGAGCACATCTTTGGCTCTAGCCTGTGCTATAAATGCATCATGAGGATTAATTTAACTATTAAATGACAGCCATCTCCATATTTGGCATATTAAATCTGTTTTAAAGTTTGTAACATAAAATGGTTGTAAAGTAAGCATTAAAATCTGGCAGACATAAATTCCCCATTAAGAACACTGACTAACTTGTCTGTTTAATGATCACATCATTCTACTTCCTCATTCTATTCTGCTAAACAAACAATTCAGACTACTTTATGTAAGGCCCAAGATAAAAGAGAACAGATATGAGGAATAAACATGTTCCAGTGCTGTGCCCATGCTTTTTGTCAGAAGAATTCAAAGGGGAATGTAATAAGCACCAAGATACTAGACACATTATTCCTACATAGATCTCTTAAATAGAAGCCACCCAAGTATCACTTTGACTGGTTCCACGCTTGCCACACGGAAGGAAGATACAGAACAATGGAGGAAGAATGGAGAATTGAGAGATAAGTTTCAGGAGACTACCAATGAAACAATCTGAATTGAATCTGTTGGGTTCAGTTCTCACATCGGTCAGGATTTGGCAGAGTTACACAGAATCTGGAAATGTTTGTGAAACATTACATTTGTGCAAACATGAACAGTTTGCATTCCAACCACATGACGCAATAATAGAAACATCAGCATAAACTAGGCTTTAGTGTTCATTTTCCATAAGGAAATAAGTCATCTTCTGATTATTTTTTCCTCCTTAAACAAGTCCTCTGCTTGGTAGCTTATCTGAAGGCGTAGCCTTACTATGCTGGATAGGATCTATACTAGGGGCTAATTCTAACCCAAGATCTGTGAAATGGTGGATCAAAGGAAGCATTGCATTACAGATTGTTCACAGAAATCCTACTCACAGAAAGGAGCTTAATAAATGCAACATCAAAAGTTTAGGTCTGAATCATTAGTGGATTGTTTGGTGAGTTTGTGTTTAAAACAAATCTCAGCAGTTTCATGATTACATTTATTTTGTCAGGAATGTTTATTATGGTAAAAGCAAATCCATAATTGAACCAAATTAACTCACTTCAGAAGATCTTTGTCAATATTGCCAAGTACCAAAAATATGTTTTTAAAAAGCACTCGCTCCATCTCAGCCCAGCTTCCAACTCATCCTGCAGCAAGCCAAAATGACATCTTTTTATCCAAAACTAATTTCCATGGTAACATGAGTGTGTTAAACAGAGTATTATTTATGATTGCAGTGCATGATTTGTACAACAGAAAATAAATTGTAGTAAGAACCCCAAAAATACAGAATAAATGGATTTCTCATTAACTTTTAAATTATTTTCCCAGGTTTACTCTAGTGACAAAGACTCTCTTCAGGTTTTTTTTCTCTTAAAGCTTCATGACATTTTGAGCCTAGTTTTGTTACAAATTTACAGTAGGTTATATTAGGAGTACAAATTACAGTACTCAAGTCTCCATATGGAAAAAATAAACATGTGCATGACTGAATTTTATTCAAGTTTTTTTTATTTAAGCTTTTCCTTCAAGCATTTTAGATTTTGTGGTGGTTTTTTCCCTAACTAGAATATTTATGAGATAAATAACATTTTAAACATTGGTACAAACTTGATATACAGAAAACTTCCACCTTTGCAGCCTTTGCTTAAAAAGTGGTCTTTAAATTCACTTGATAAAAATAAAAGTTACTTATCTTAGAAACACCACACAGGTATAACCAGGGTTCAGTTCTTCTAGAACATCTTTCATTCTCACCTATTAGCACATATATATTGCTAACTGTATATGCACCTATACAGCTACACATTAAAGAGTCCTTTAAG
The DNA here is from genome assembly GCA_030068395.1 of Apalone spinifera. NCBI lineage: Eukaryota > Metazoa > Chordata > Testudines > Trionychidae > Apalone > Apalone spinifera. The sequence goes on from JANRFK010006693.1 coordinate 67,977,446, forward strand.
GGCTATAAGATATTTAGGATCCATCTTCTCCTGTATGGAAGGATAAATAGGTCCACAATTTGACAAAATGCATCCATATTACATCATTTCCTGAAACGTTTGAAAAGTGGATGGACATGTTTATTTGAAGATGCCTTGCTTCTTGAGGTGAGATATTCCATATAAACTGTATCATCTGCTCCAGACATAGAGCTCATTGTGCCAAAACGACGGGACACCTAGAGTAAGAAAAATCACAAGTGTGCAATTTAATTATATACAGAATCTCCTTAGCCTACTGATGCCAGAGTAGATAGATACAATACTAAAACGCTATACACTTCGTGGAGGATCAAGAATTTTGTATATGGAAGTGTGTAGGTTAATACTACCCTATTTTTGCACCAGGCATACTCCTCAATCAAGTGCCTCACAACATACTGCAAGAGTAATATGCCTGATCAGTTAAAGTAGGTATAACAAAAGCAATTTCCTTAAATAGCTTTTAAATTAAAAGCAATTCAAGGAAAGGATACCTCAATGGATTCAGAATTTAAAAAGTATTCCAGCCCAATTCCACCACAGTTAATGGACAAATCTGAAATCTGAGCTGCACTACAGGCTGGACCTCACTGGTCTGGCACTCTTGGGACTTGACTGGTCATGAACGAGGTAATTTGCCAGACCAGGGGAGGTCCCCCACTACAGGCCCCCCAGCCTGCCTCCCCTACCCGTTGCCAGCCCTAGCTTCCTGGACTGCTATGATCCCGGCCCTGTTACCGGGGCTGCCGCACCCCCATCCCTGCTACTAAGGCTATCACAGCCCCGGATGTGCTCTGGCTCCGGTCCCCGCCCCAGTGCCACAGGGCTCCAAGCCGCCAGCCTTCTCTGCCACTGGGGCTCCAAGCCAGAACTACTTGGTCCAGGAACATCCATGGTCTGGTTGCCAGATGAAGGAGTCCCGGTTTTTGGAGGTCCAACATGTACTATGATGTCCCTTTAACACAATGTATTAGCAAGCCTTAGGCTGATGTACACAGGAATGCTCAGGAAAATTAATCCAAATTAATTTTTAAAGTGCTTTACTTAAACCATATTAAATCCCTGCAGGAACACCATCATTCTGACTAAAGTGGCCTTAATTCAGTTTAGCTTATTTCACTTTAGAAGTGGATTACACTAACCCAAATAAAGGTCACTTGAACACTGAGTGAGAGTTTGCATTCAGGAATTGAATGCGGTTTAACTAATCCACCACAAATTCACCCCTTTGGTTAATTCATACTAACTAGTAGGAAAACACTTAGTCAAAATAAAACAGCATATACAAAAAAATCTATCTTAGTGAAGATCCATAATAGTCAGTCCTATTTGAAGTACTATGTTCTAGGGATGAAGCCTTGGAGCATGAAACCTTTCTATCCAGTGTAACACTGCAAATAAATTTAAGTGCACTAGGATATTTTATAAAACTGATCTCTATAAAAGTAGAAATTCTTATCTGCCGTTTGTCACCAATGTCCTAAAATGTAAAAGGATGCTATAGAGCTCACAGCTGCTCAAGTGTCTGTCTCATTTCTTCCTAATACCTCAACTAGCATTTACTCTTATCACTAACCAGGTGTTATAAAACTGAAAATAAAGAATTCCATTTTCCAGCGCTCTGTGTATTTCAGATGATATCACTATTATGCAGCAGACAGATCAGGAAGTAAGGATCCAGTTCTATGGCATTTGTAGTCCACAATTACAAGAAGCTAAACATTCTTCAGTTACCTGAGTTGACTTTGAGCCATACTCTCCTGCTACCACCTCTTCCTCAGCATCGAGGTCAGACGCTTGCAGGACCTTCTGAAGAAGCTGCTGCTGCTCTTCTTTGGATGAAAATGAAAGTTGTTCTTCTTCCATTCCTGCAAGCTTTGTGATCACCTAGGAAGCAAGAATGTAGTGGAGGAGGAATTTTCTCAGTGTTTAGGTTTTTTTAAATTAGTGTCTTCCCCACTCCCAAGAAAATCCCCAGTGGACCTTACTGCATTTATAGTGCATTAGGAATCCAACAGCTTTGCTTCACAGCTAAAACAATTATATGTAGGCTTGGAAAGATTACATTTTTAAATTGGTAAATGTTGATAAACCTAGATTTCACAGCACACACAAACTGACAAATATTTCCATCAATGACAGTTAAAATTTACAAATAGACAAAGAAAGAAAAGTGCCTTTAGAACTTAGAACTGATTTAAGAATTTTATGTTGAGTATTTTGACATGTAATGGTGACAGTTTGTGTTTTAACAGTTATGAAGCTTCTAATTTGACTCAACATCTGTCATTAATTTAGATGGACCTTTGGTCTGATACAGTATGGCCATTCTTATGTTTATACTGATTTATCATCTGGTTTTTCCCCATTTCAATCTAGATATCTGCCGAACACTCGAGTTCTCTAACTTCTACAGTTAAGGGGTTAATGCTTTATACCATTAGGAAGCTAGGACACCAAACTGTGATCATATTTTACAAAGTTTTGCTTTATATAGCTGTTTAGAACATACAATTAATGCCAGTCATCATGGTTTATGGAAAACTTATCTTGTCAAACAATATTATATATACACATATTTATGAAATTACAAAGGTATAATGTTCATGTAATATATTTAGACTTCAATAAAGCATCTGAATAAGAAAAAAGGTATATCATCATCATAGAACAAAAGTGGATTAAAGACTGGCTAGCAAATATGTCTCAGTGTAAATAGAAATGGGAAATATTTATCAATGGCATATCTACTTAGGTTCCACAGGGACTGGTTCTTGGCACAGTCAACAAATACTTACAAGCAGAACAAAATTTTGATAATTGTCTCTTTAATCTAGCAGACAAGGGTATAACAAAGTGCAACAGCTAGAAGTCGAAGCTAGACAAATTCAGATTAGAAATAAAGTGCAATTTTTTAACAGTGAGGGTGATTAACCACTGCAAAACCTATCAATAGCTCACCAATTTACCAACTACCTCACTGGAGATTTTTTAAATCAAGATTGCACAAGTGTATCTTTTAGAAAAACATCTAAACAAAAATTAATTCAGGGAAGTCCGATGGCCTCCGTTACGTAGGCCTAACTAGATCACAATTGTCCTTTCTGGCTTGATATTTTTCATGGATTCACAGATTATAATCTGCTAAAATCATGTCCAGCTTCTAACAGGAAAAAGCATAGAAAGAATAAAAATTTTAAAGTGTATGAATCTGTCTCTTACTATGGTTTAAAAATGATGTGTACAACTACAGAGAATCTTTGCGTTTCAATAATACATAATTGTTTCAAGCTGGCCTAGCTCAAGAAGTGTCAAACTTAAAAGTTATCACCGATTCTTTAGTCTAGCAGGTTTCTTCTGCTATTGGGCTAAGATTTTAACTTTTACAAATAAGTCATATTTGTGGAGCAAGAATTTTCAAAGGGAATATACTTTAATCTATATCTAGATCTATCTATCTATCTTAGAGTATGTCTAGACTGCATCCCTCTGTCAGCAGAGGGATGCAGATTAGGCAGGTTGACATTGCAAATGAGGCAGGGATTTAAATATCCTGCGCCTAATTTGCATAAAAATGGCCACCATGTTTTGCAGACTCAGCACTTTGTCGGCAAAAAGCAGCAGTCTAGCGGGGGATCTGTTGAGAAAGAAAGCCTTTTTTGACAGATCCCTTATGCCTCCTCCAAGGAGTCTAGACATACCCTTAGACAGCTTGTGTGTCTGTCTGAGTCTGTCCTTCTGCGAGTCAGTTTGTTCAAGAACTCATCCTAAATGATAAGAGCTTGGACCACCACATTTGGCACACAGCTTCCTCTTATCCTAACTTAAAGTAAGGTCACAGTTTGGTTGTGCCAAGGAAATGGAAAGGGCTTGGAATGGGACTGTTTTCCCTAACACAGAAGGAGAAGAGGTTGATTTGAAGAACAGCTACACTGCAGAGTGACCACAGGGGACAGCCGCAGCAGCAAGACAGTGGCCAGTTGGGGTAGGGATTTTCACATTGCCAGTCATTGGACGAGGAAAGTGCCCCCCCCATGCTCCAAACAGTGCCAGATGTGGGGGGAGCTCCCCCACACACAATCCATTGCCCTGAGCTGCCACTTCCCACTCTGACTCCAGCACCTCCCACACACTGCCCTGAGGCCCCCCCCCACACCTCCAAACCCCCTACCCTAAGCCCCCCACCACCCTGACTGGCACCCCCACCCCTTCCAAACCCTTGCCCTGCCTCCTCCACACCTCACCCTCTGCTCTGAGCACCCCACACCTTCCACCCTCTGCTCTGACTACTGCACTGCCCACTCCCTGTCCTGAGCCCCCATCCCCTGCTCTGATCCCTGCACTCCCATTTGTGCCCCGTCATTTAAATAAGGCATGCATATTTTTCTTTTACATTTTTTTAAAAACTACCACAGTTAAGGACCTAAGCAATGCCAAGTACATCTGCAGTGAGATACAACATCAGCCAAACTCAGTTAACTCACTGGGTTCTGAGCAAGGAATCACGACAGAAGGGTTCTATTTAAAAAGCAAATGCATAACAAAAAATAGCAAAAAGATATGAAAATGATGGAAAAAAGCCACACATACAGATATAACACAAGCAACTACTTAATAAATGGTACGTAAAGCTGTCCACACAAAGCAAGTGTTTAAAAAAACCTAATCTTTATTTCCCATGATATCAGCCTCAAGTTTGGCAACAGCCATCTGGCATTCACGCTGTCCTTGTTTCAATGCCAATTTAAGACTCCTAAAACTAAGGATTACTTGCAAAAGGAAATCTCTCTACTGTGGCCTAATTAGTTCCATAATCCAAAATATTTAAATACAAGTAATGTGATTTCTTTGAGGTTTTTTGGGCTATAACCATGTAGGCCTGTTCACTATTTAGATCAACCCTAATCTGTAACTATTTGAGCAAACTTGATATGCAACAAAAAAGGCTTTCATACAGGAAGACTGCTGTATGAAGTTCTCAGTTGTGAGATGTGTTCTGACGTCCTCTTAACTGGCCACAGACGTGGGAAAAATGATTCTTCTAAGTGTTTTATCCATGTAGACCCCACTCCAGGTTACCTCTTTTGAGAGAGTCTCAGCGTTTTTCTAGGTGGGTGCTTAGAAGGCTGTTGCTGACAGTAAAGGGGTGTCTGTCTAGTTTGCCTTTTGTATCTAAAGAGCTTGCTGTTTGGGGCTGAATGTCCAGTGACCATATTGTGACTCTGAAGTCTTTCTGACATGTAAAGTAGCAGCATCAGTATATCTGTTCAATCTGTACCCAAAACTGAAGAATCTATTGAATTCTGTGTCTCCATAGGAAGTCCAGAGACATGGTGCTCTTTACATAGTAACTGCAGTGGCCCTATGTCTAGAGTAGACATTGTGTCTGATGCATCCATGCCTGCCTGTATCATATTTGCCATTAGTTTTCTTCTGTCAATGATTTTTAATTCCACTCTAGAGTTTGGGCAGAAAGAAAGATTGTATGTTCTAAGTCACATAATCCAACTTAGTGAACTAACAGTTTTGTTTGCAATTTGTAGTTCAAGTGATGTTGATGGATAAGCCTTTCTCCAAAAGAGATTAATTTCTTTAGGTCTTTGTCCTTTGGTGTACTCTTAAACTTTCATTTTTTCATGAACTGCAAAGTCCACTAAAGAATCCAACATTTAGGAGGGTACATAATTGCTCAAAACCCTTTTAGCTACTAGTTACCTTTTTTTCCTTCTCTTTTAGGAACCCAAGGTAATATTACTTGGATTCACCATATAATTTTTGCAGTTCTAAAAGTCTCTTGTTACTGGGCAATTACAGCAGAACCGAAATAATATATAATGTCAAATAAATGTCCTTAGTCAATGAGGTTTCTGTTTACAATCCTCTTAAGTCATTAGGAGGTAGTACAAGTGCAAACAAGACTAGTTAAACTAGGTATTTACCTCAATAAACTAGGTAAATACAGCTTAGATGGGGCTACTATAAGGTGGGTGCATA
>JANRFK010006693.1:67983560-68000548 GCA_030068395.1 Apalone spinifera
CGATGACCTCTCAAGGTCCCTTCCAGTCCTAGTATTCTATGATTCTATGATAAGACTGCCTTGTTGGGAGAACATGATGAGCCTTGGGAAGTGGATGAAGAATGTTGGCCCAGGTGACTCAAGATCTGTCTGCTAACTGGTGGGCAGAAGGTTCTCTGCTGGAAGATGGAGCAGACTTCTTATAACGGTGCTGCTAATACCAACCTGTTATGGCTGGGATCATTATTGATAACTATGTCAGCCCTACTGATGCCACTAGTCCAATGATTAAGGAATCAGAACTCTCATATAAATTTTGAGAGCTATCTCTGATATTAAAAATTCAGAGATACTATTCTAAGTGTGGATCCTGAAAACAAACCCCAAAAGAAAAAATACCAATCGTTGAGCCATTCATTTGGGCAATATGGTTTCAGGAATAAAGAGTGTTCAAACTGCAATTCAATTATGAAGCCTTTCATGATAACATCAAGAAGAACTGAGACACACAAAAAGTAGCATTCTTAAGATATAACCAGAGGAAGTAAAATATACCAAGATATTCCCTGGACTCCGATGTAGACTACACACATTATAACCTACAGACATGTGAACTGAGACCAACTGGGGACTCAAAGTTAGTTTACTTAATCTCTATTCTCCACCCACTCAAATTGGAGGGCTTTCAAAAATTTCAAGCACAGGTTAAGACAGGGGTGGGCAATTATTTTTGATGGGGGGGCACTTCAAGAATTTGGAAAGTGGTTGAGGGCCACACTCTTCCATGATATTAACAGAAGAGATGCAGGGTCTGGGAGGGAGTTTGGATGAAGGAGGCAGTTGTGACCCTGGGCATGGGACTAAGGTGCAGAGATTTCTGACCTAGGGCAGGGGACTGGGGTGCAGGAAGAGGAGCATGGGTTTGGATTGTGACCTAGGGCAGGGGACTGGGGTGGAAGGTCTAGGAGGGAGTATGGGCTAAGGAGGGGGGCAGAGGATTTGGGCTTTGTGGGCTGAGGGGAAGGAAGGGCTGGGGTGCCAGAGGGAGGCTCTGGCAGGGAGACTTACCTGTGAGACTCACAGCCAGCAGCCCAACACATTTCTCAGGCAGGAGCCTCCCCCGCACAGGCTGCAGAGTAAGAGCCCAAGGGAAGGGGAGAGTAGTGCTTCACTTACTGTCTGTTCTTAAAACAGGCAGCTCCCATTGGCCAGAAACCGGCCAATAGGATTGAGCTGGGGGCGAAAGCAGCACCACTCTCCCCTCCCCTTTGCTCAGTTTGTGAAACACAAACAGCCCCACAGCCACTTTTCTGAGCGGTGTGTGGGGAGAGGGGCAAGCAAGAGAGTCTGCCTGAGGCTCCCTCCTGCATCCGTGGGACAGATCCTATGGCTCCAGATCTGGCTGCGGAGGATGTTTTGCCCAGGCCTGGATTAAGGCCATCCCGTTTTTGTGGAATCAGCCAATTTTTTCTGTGCAAGTGTTCTTCCATTGGTCCCACTCCCCAGTTATGTATAGTAATGTTACAGCAACAACAGTTGCCTGTAAGCACCAACTGATTAACTATTTGCACCCTTCATTATCTTCAGGAAGCATATTAGATATAATGTCAGTTTCACTGGCGCCTTAATGTAAGTGCAACTCATCAGTGTTCCACATTAAAAGGGACAAAATTACCTTGAAGCTGTAACCTTGATCTACCAAAAACCTTTGCCGTTTGGTTGAATATGCCATTTCCTGAGTATCTTGTGATACAAGGGAATAAAAGAAGGCATTGTATTCCTCTGCAATTGTACCTAGGAAACAAGAGATATTGGACAATTAGCCTATAAGTGAGTACACTATGGAATTGAAGGATAAAAAGAAAACATCGAGAGCAGGAGTGTAAAGTTATCTTTATAGAACTCCTTTTCTGAACATACTTTAAAGATTAACTACATACATGCACTGAGGTAATTAGAACAATCAGCAAGTGATCACGTATATAACATGGAAATTCTTGATAACTTGAAAAGATTATGGGAAGAGGCAATGGGAGGTAACTGAGACCCAACTCTTTGAGGAAAACATTGCTTGTTGTATTGTGTATTCCAAACTAGATAAACTTACTTAAATTATGCTTCTGATACAAGTCAGGAAACAGTACAGCAGCAAGATACCAGAAAATAAGTTTTATAAATGTAAATGTAGAGATTTGCACTAACATGGCATAAAGCCAGATGAGGCAATAAGATATTTAGCTAGGAATTAGTAAGGCTATTTCAAATTCAGAATAGCATAGACTATATAGTTATATATGGATAATAGATTTTATGGTTCACACAGCACAAAGCAACTATTCAAGAATCCAAGTCCTCCTTCCCCCCCACCCTTAGATACAATAATGCAAATGTTACATCTATTTCAGACACTTTTTCAAATCCAAGCTGTTCCCTTGTGAAATCTAAGCAACAAGGAACTAAATTCTGCACGTGTGTGAAGAGTTGCACTGTCTAATTTAAAACAAACAGTTCACCATATAACTGCTGTCTAAATTCGAAACACTTTGGGTACATTTTGCAAAAACACCCAAATCCTGAGGAACCCAAATTTTGTTTTCAAAAGCAACCCAGGCATTTTGTCAATAAGACTTAGATGGTTTTAAAAATTAGATATGTGCATTTAGAGTAATATTACTCTAAATTAGATATGTGCATTTAGAGTATAATTTATCTGATATAATTTTTTACTAGGTTTATGGGTCAGGAAAGCATTGATGAATGAAAAACTAAAGGAAGGTGAATTGTAGATAAAAATATGTATTACAGATTGAACCTCTCTAGTCTGGCACGCTCTGTCTGGCAATATTCATGGTCCAGAATGATTTTAGTTAGCCAAATGTCCACTTATCATGGGTGTGGCCAAGTTTCCTACAGTCCCATAAAGTTTGTTTACAGCCACCAGTCCTGGCTCTGTGTCCGGGCTGTTATTTAGCTCTAATTTACCCCTCAATGTCTTCTCAGAGCCTAGTAAGCAGTGGAAATATTGGTAATATTACTAGATAATATTGACATTCTGTGGTCCGGCAAATTCTCTGATTTGTCAGTAGCCAGGTTCCAAGGGTGCTGGACTAGAGAGGTTCAACCTGTACCTGGAGACCACTAGTTTATAAAAATATACGCAATCATTCTATGCCTTGGATGTCTAGACCAGGGCTGGGCAAGGTGTGGCCCAGGGACTGGATCCGGCCTGCCTATCACTGTGATCTGGCCCGCAGACTGCATCTGGCCACTTTCTATTTATATCCTGCTGCCTGTGCCACTGAATTTCCAGGTAGTGGCTCAGGCAGCAGGACCCTATTTAAATGGTTCACGGCTCTCAGTGACAGCACTATCCTGGCAGGAGATGTGAGCCCTTTCAATAGCTGCAGCAACCCCAGGCGGTTGCTAGGCAACATGGCAGTGGCAGGGCCATGCACCATGAGCCCTTTGCTGTTTTTTTAATTGAAAGCCTCTAGCCCCAGACAATTCGGGGGAGGGGGGTAGGCTAGTTCCCAGTCCCACCCCTTCCAGGATGGAGCCAGCCCATGACCACATAACAAAATTCATTAAGTGCCCCCCCACCCCCGCGAAAATTATTGCCCATCCTAAGGATATTAAATTTAGATGAACTAATCGAATAGTCGATGGGATTTCCATTGACTATTCAATTAGTCTTTAAGGGAGCCTCTGCCTTTGAACTGCAGGAAGAGCCCTGCTGGTCCCATGTTCCCAGCGGGGCTTCTGCTTTTGAAATGTACAAGAGCCCCAGCAGAGGCGCCCTTATAGACTAATTGAACAGTCAATGGAAATCTCATTGACTGTTCGATCAGTTAATTAATCTAAATTTAATATCCTTAGGATGGGGCTCTCATACATTTCAAAAGCAGAATCTCAACAGAAGCGGCGCGAACAGAGACTGCTTCAGTACCCCTGGCTCCCCCAGCACCGGCTCCTGCTCCCTCCCTTGCTTCCTGTCTCTGATAGAGACAGCAAGAGGGGAAAGTAACTAGTCACATGACTAGTCGACTATCTGATAAACTTATGCTTCTTGGATAGTCAACTAGTTGCTTAAATCCCTAGCCCACCCTGGCCTAGACCATGAACTAAAAGACACCAAATTTGCCCATTTATCCTCAGTAGTGCGACAGGAGGGGACCTTTAGAGCATCCTAGAAAGATTAAGAAAGTGGACTCTGAAGATCAATGTTGGGGAGCAAGAGCTCTAATCACTGACCTTCACAGAGGGTATGTCTAGACTATACGGCTCTGTTGCCAGAGCCATGTAGATTAGTTTACTAGACATACCCAAATGAAGCCGCAATTTAAATAATCGCCTCTTCATTTAAATTAAAATGGCTGCCGCGCTGTGCCGTTCAGCTATTTGTCGGCTCAGTGCTGTAGTCTGGATGCTCTGCGGTCGACATCAAAGGCATTTGTCGACCTCCCCGGTATGCCTCATCCCACGAGGCAACAGTGCCATGTAGTCTAGACATACCCAGAGAATGCCCTGCCAGCATCTCCAGTTCAAATACCATCAGTGACTTACTTGGAGTGGACAAGTAAGGGGAAAAAGGGGTCTCAAATTATTTAGGGCTTTACAAGATACAACTAGTTCTGTGAATTCCATCTGAAAGCTTACTGCAAGTCTCGCAGATCCCAGGGCACTGATCTGATATGGTTCCAACGTGCAATTTCATTCACCAGGAACGACTCAACATTCTGCACTAGCTTCAGCCTCTGAGGAGTCTCAAAACATAGACCCATGCCATGTGCATTACCACAATCCTATTTCCAGGTGATAAAGTCATGGATAATTGAGGAGAGGTCTGCACTGAGGACAAGGCCATACTGCTCACGTGGAGAGGATAGGAAAAGAAGTACTGTGTGCCAATGTCACTATCCAGGCATCCAAAAGCAGTCCCAGATGTGGCAACCATGGTGCACATCTATCTTTGCTACAAATGGTTACACTCTCTCACTGAGGGCTGCCAGGAAGTTCCACTAAAATAGTTCTGGCTGCCTCCTCCCAGCCAACCAACATTCTCTCTCGCTCTCCCCCAAGGATTATATAACAATTGGCCCCAAACTCATCTAGTGGTACCCTGCAAGAAAAAAAACAAACCTTAGAGTAAAGGAAGCGTTGCCTCCAGCTACCTTCTACGTTCTCTCAGAACAACAACAGAGCCATTCAAGAGCAGCTCAACACTTTCTGTGAGGGTGACAAGTGACTTGAAATCTTATGCTCAAAACCATCAAAATTTAGCTTATAGATTTAAGAGAATAAGCACAATGTCTTCATCCATTGATAGGAAATAATCAGTTTTGGCACCAGACTTGTAACCCAACTGACTTGAGGCCAAGGAAATCTGAACTATCAAGAAACTGAGAACTGCTTCACTACCCACCTTCTCAATAACCTTTCCCAGATGAACAATGGATAACTAATCACAGTTAGCCAGAATGTCAGTATCTAGAATTGGTTTCTTGAACTTTGGCCTCAGTAGATTAAAAACCATTGGCATCTATTCCACCACTTAGGGAAACATCAACACACACAACCAAGAACAGATGCAGTATGCTCCAGCTGGCCTTCACTCACAAGTTGTAGCACAAAAACACACCAGCATGTCGGTAACCTGAATTACCAGCTGTAATTCAAGCAAAGGATGATGGCATTTTTTCCCAGCTGGACATAGTTGTTTCTGCATCAGCATACAGCTCATCCTGCATCAGAGCAAGTTTGTCTTCAAAACAACATGACATTTTCACATATATAAAGCTCAACTTGGATGTTTACAGGCTTTATACCAACCACTTCAAACAGTTCTGTGGTGATGGAGGGAGAAGAAACCTGTCTTCACTTCCTGAAAAGCCACAACATACCGTCTTAAAATCTGCACATCATTGTCAGATTCACTGGTCAGATTCACATGAGACTTCCACTATCAATGCTCTAGTAGTTGTCTCTTCTTTTATTCCATTTGTTATGGATCATCAGAATCTCAGTAAGCTGTGAGAGCAGAGTTAGTGGAATGGATACTTAGGGACCACAGAGCCAACAATGGCAAACTGACAATCTAGGCCAAAAAGTAGATTCTTTTTCCTTATTGGAAGACATCATTCCAGAACTGTAGCCAAAACATAGCATGTTTTTAAATTTACATTTATTTGAAAAGGGAAGCCATTCAGGACCAAAAAAAATGTTAATACTGATTTTCACCAGATTAGGTTTGAAGTGGAGAGTGATTATAAGTGTTAAGCACTGAGCTGCTTTGAGATTTGCCCCTCAAGACTCTCTCAGCTCAAAACCCACAGCTCAGAGAATGGCAGTTTCAAGTACTAAGATTATGCAACTACAAAGACTACTTGAGCATATACTCCCCTTGTCCTGCAAACATGTTTATCTAGTTTTTAAATGCGAAAATTACGCTGTTGGAAGGTACCAGTCAGTTGTCCATCTCCTGGCTGAAGAAGAAAGGATATCTGAAGCACCAAGATCTGGTTTATGAATTCAGAGGGGGGCTTGAAAGTTGTGTTCCATTAATGTGCCATGGAAAGGGAGCAACAGCTGAGCCTGCAGGTCCTTGTGCAATACTGGCTGCCGACTTTACAGGGAGCTAATCTGTACGCAGTGCTACATTATATTGAAGACACCAAAGCATTCTCCCATCAAGTACAGGTAAAAAGGAGCCCTTACCCAAAAGGAAGAAGAATGGTAGTGGGGAGGGAGAATAGTATACTACACCTCATGCCACTCTGGAAAAGGGGCAGAAGAATGTATCAAGGGGAAAAATACAGGATTTGTTTTGTTAACCATTTTCTCAAGTGCTGGTGATTCCGTGTCCATCCATTCATATCCTCTACAAAATACAAACAGCACCAAGCAGCTTGAGCACAAGCTTTCCCACACCACCTTGCAGGGTCCAACCTTTGCTTTTTTCCAACACAGCATTTTGCTGCTGCTTAGAATATGCGCTTTGCATTTCCTGAAGAGCACAGACCTTAATAAATTCTTAAATGAAAGAAAAGGCAAAACAAAGAAACAAGGAAAGAGAGCCAAGCAGTAACACGGGGTGATAAAACATTCCAACAGGCAGACATGAAAGGATAACAGGTAAGATCAAAAAAATGAAAAGAAGAAAGATAAATACACAGCTAAGAAAAGGGAAGAGAAGGGGGAAAGTCATGATAAGGAGAGGCCATGACAGAAGGAGAAAAGAGGGTTCCTTAGTACAGCATAGTATAACTGCTTCTTCTTCCATTTTTATTTTAGATGTATCATGGGTCAACTACGGCCACCACCAACTATGGCAATCTGCCTGCTTGGTTATATGGATACTTTGTGTTACACCAACACTTGACTGTTCAATCTAAATGATTAAGAACTCCTAGTCTTGTAGCAGAATCCAAGACACAAAGCCCAAGAACAACATCATTTACCTTTTTTCGCTCTCAGCACTCGTCCCAATCTTTGAGCCTCTTGTCTTCGAGACCCACCATGGGACGAAATCTGAATCAGAACGTTGGCTTCTGGCAGATCAAAGGACGTGTCACCTACCTACAATACAGAAGCAGTCTCTGAGTAAAACTATTTTCCCACATCAAGAAATGAAGACTTAATGAAATATACAACTTTGGTGATGCAATAAGAAGTATGTCAGAAATAAGTTGGTACATGCAGCTTACTGCATTTTTTAAAATATATTTGCGTCCTTCAACCTGATGCAGTATCATAGTGGATGCCTTCACCTACCTTGGAAATAAAGATAGTATTGATTTTTGGATTGTGCTTGAAGTTCTGTAGGATCTGCATTCTCTCTCCTTGTGCAGTAGGACCATATATATAAGGTCTAAAATGACAGAACAAACATTGAAAGTAATCAGTGCTAAAGACTTCTCAGAACTATTTATCCTTAGGATGCCATGGAGGGGAGTGCAGTATGACCATTTACAGTTTCAGTATATAAAGACGAAAATTTGGGGTTCTGTTTAAAAACGAAGTTTTGCTACTCATCTTTAATCCTTTGGCTCTTTATTGTAACCCCGCTCAATGTACTGAATCACCACCTGGGGAAAACCCAAGCTGCCAGAGGCAAACACCTTTCCACTGTCAGCAGGAATAAATCCTGACAGTGGTACATGGGTTTGATTTGATGTTCTGTGACTGAACTGCAGATCAGTGGACTGAAAACATTTGCTAATCCTACATGAAAGGTTGAATGCAGCTGTTAAAATAAAAAGGTGGTTGGTTGATTTTTTTCCCTCAAATCCACTGAGCTAGTATATAGACAGCTGTGACCCTCTCACTTCTTCCCACTTGAGTCCTTAAAAGGGAAGCTTGGATTCTTAATTAAATGTTTGATGTCTCAAACTGGCTGCTAGGTATTTTATCTGGAAATTATGTTTTGAAGTCAACACCTTTCTCTTCTTCTCCAGTAACCCCTGGACATACGGTTTGCAACCAGGATACAATGTCCACTGGAAAAGAACATCACAATCTGGAGACTGGGAGACTCGTTAGTGCACTTTGCAAGCCAACACTCAAAGATTAAGATAGATGTGAGAAGTTCATACTTCTGTCTGCAACCTCAAGAGGTTAGCAGTGCAATTCAGAGTGTATTGGTTACCTCTTTACAAAGTCTGAAGAGAAAGTGATGCAGAAAGTTTGTGGGGATACTGTGCATAGCCTGATTTTGTACCTGTAGAGCTGGATTGTCCCTGGACCTCCAACTACCTTACATTAGCGGCAGTTTTCCATAACATCTCATATAACTTGATCCTTTATCAGCTCCCTCCCACTTTAATGTTTGCTGTGCATCTGCAGTGTTTTCTGCAGATTCTAGTCTAGGGCCTGACTGCAAATGCAAGAGAAACCTGCAGGAATGTGTAGCTGGTGCTTTTCCATTTCTTCCCCGTTCTCAGGGGAAGCTTGTTAACAAGTACTTTCAAACACCAAGATGAGCAAGTTTCATAATTCATGTTAAGAAGTTTTTTCCCCTATTTCAAAAAGGAGCATCGGCCCCAAAAGTTTAGCTTAAAATTTCCATACAGCAACATCACTGTGTTACAAGAACCCAACTCAGACTCTGCCAAGCCTTCCACATCCCCTGGGTATTTGCTGCTAATGCCTTCCTTTACTGAAAAAGTTCATTCTAGTTTTTGTGCTGCCAAATCTCCTCTAATCCAATTCTTGCACTTGGTACATTTTATTAACAGTCTTTTCCTAGCCAAAGCTGAAGTGGCTAATAGGAATGACACACCAATTGTTTTAAACAATACTGTTATTGTACAACTAGTGACACCCTGTGATGCTGCGATAGTTAACAGTCTGCCAATGCTTCAATTTTAACATTCATTTATCATTTCATTTTAGAATAGGATGGGGATATTCCCTCCCCATAAAGTTTTACACACAAAATATCCTGCTGACTGAACTAAAATTAAAAAACTTATGAGCAGTCCACACATCCATCAGGTGCTGCTTCCCAAGGCTATACACAAAGAACCTTTCAAGCCTATATTGTTGTAGTTAAGCAAAGAAAATGGGATGACCTGAAATCATTTGGTGTTTAGCGTCCCCTTCACGTCCATCAGTTAGGTTTATAGTGACGAACAAATTATAATACTTCTCCTACCCAGAACAAACACAAAACATCTAACAACAACTTACAAAACAATCCTTCCCCCAACCAATGGGAAGACACCAAGCCTCAAGGATCAATACCTGTGTTGTCGATTTATCAAACCCAGAAAGACTGGACATGGCTCCTATAAAGCAGTGATTTAGATGTATTGATAAGCACCATGTCTGTACGAAAAGAATGGCTCTCATAAAAGCTATAGGAGCTCTTGCTCTGGATGACGCACGGAATGATGGTCAAGATGCCAGGAGGAGCTCAAAAAGAGTACTGATTTCAGCACTTAATGAGTTTTAAGAAACTCTGCCTTTTCTACCCCATGCCAATCCTCGATGACTGCCAAACATTGCAATCCTTCCCTCCCTGTGGTACTGACAGTTGTATAACATTGGGCTCCACTCCAGATCTGAGGAGAGCAATTTGGAGGATGGAGATTTCATTAAAAAAAAAAAAAATAATAATAATCCACACAACAACCCCAACCTCCTGCAACTTAATAGCTCTGCCAGAAACCTTCTGTAGTTTTACTTGCAATGCTTCTCAAACATGTTCACCAGTCACTAAACTACAGGGCTGCCCCTTTCCATCCATTGCTCTTTTATTCTTTAGCTCAGACTCATTTTATTCATTATCTTACATGGAACACTGAACACAGCTGTTAACATTTCAGAAACATCATTCTAGCTAATCTCTGTCCAGACAGGTTTAAGAATTAAGATGAAAGAGACCACGAGTTCTGAACCTGGAAGTCATCCAGCACTGTTAGCCTGGCTTATTGTTTCAAGTCACCGTGAGCTGGTGTACAACAGCTATTCCACTGCCCTTCAAAACTCATCTTAATTTTTTGAAAGAGAGCATTGGATTTTTTTGGTAAGATATATTGTTGAAACTACTGGACAGCTGAAAAAGTTAAACAGGGCTAAATGTTCTTCATCATTTCTGCCAAGAAAAGCCATGATTTCCACTCATAATTAAAAGGATAAGGTTGGCTTCTCTAGCCACTCCACAAGTATCAGGCTGGAAGTATCAATCTCCTTTAGTATTCCCTCATCAATCCTGCAAGTACTTTGATGCTAACCCTTTGTCAAAATTAAAATTTACTTGCCCTCTGCTTATGCAATTGAACCCCATCCTAAAGAACAATTCAAAGGCAGCAAAGGAGCCAGAGGAGCTCCTACGGAAGCTGCGCTGTTTATTAATTGTATATTATAGTAGCGTATGGAGGCACAATGTTTTTGCTCCAAAGCACTTAAAATCTTCGTTTAAGGCAAAACTGCTTCTGGCCTGGAAGGGGACAAAAAGCAGGAAAGGCCCATGTGAAACACTGTTTTTCCAGTAAGGAGAAGGGGCAGTGCTCTCCTTATTCACCAATACTTACTTCCCCAATCTGATTGCATACTCCTTCAGTGCAAACACATTGTCAGCAAATACAATGATCTTGTCATTCCTTCGTTCATGAAATTTAATCAGGAACTGGCATGCTCTGAATTTATTTGGGTTCATAGTGTAGAGCAATATTCGCTTCTTTGTTTTGATAGCCACATATTCTCTGTAAAACTCTGGAGACATTGGGCACCAAACCTAGAATTTTTGAAAAAAATAAATTATACACAATAATCCATAATCAGATTGCATCTATAGAAGAAAACAGATATTCATAGATTTTAAGGCCAGAAGGTACAATCATCATAGAATCATAGAAAACTAGTAACTAGAAGGGACCTTGAGAGGTCATCAAGTCCAGTCCCCTGCCCTCATGGCAGGACCAAACACTGTCTAAACCATCCCTGATAGATGTCTATTTAACCTGCTCTTAATCTCCAGAGATGGAAATTCCACAACCTCCCTAGGCAATTTATTCCAGTGTTCAACCACTCCGACAGGAAGTTTTTCCTAATGTCCAACTAAACCTCCCTTGCTGCAGCTTAAGCCCATTGCTTCTTGTCCTATCATCAGTGGCCAATAAGTACAATTTTTCTCTCTCCTCCTTGTGACACCCTTTTAGATATCTGAAAACTGCTATCATATCCCCTCTCAGTCTTCTCCTTCCCTCATAGGTCATGTTCTCTAGACCTTTAATCATTCTTGTTGCTCTTCTCTGGACCTTCTCCAATTTCTTCACATCTTTCTTGAAATGTGGTGCCCAGAACTGGACACAATGCTCCAATTAAGGCCTAATCAGCACAGAGTAGAGCAGAAGAATGACTTCTCGTATCTTGCTCACAAGACTCCTGTGAATGCATCCCAGAATCATGTTTGCTTTTTTTGCAACAGCATCACACTGTTGACTCATATTTAGCTTGTAGTACACTATGACCCCTAGATCCTTTTCTACAGTACTCCTTCCCAGACAGTCTCTTCCCATCCTGTATACCAAAAATGGTTACTAGATCAGTTTCTTCCTAAGTGGAGCACTTTGCATTTATCCTTATTAAACTTCATCCTATTTACCTCAGACCATTTCTCCAGTTTGTCAAAATCATTTTGAATTATGACCCTATCCTCCAAAGCAGTTGCAACCCCTCCCAGCGTGGTATCATCTGCAAACTTAATAAGCAGATTCTCTATGCCAATATCTAAATCATTAATGAAGATACTGAACAGAACCGGTCCCAAAAATGAACCCCTGCGGTCATCATCATATAGTCCAATTTCCTGCATAACCTGGGCCACATAATTTCACCCAATAATTCCTGCCACAAGCCCATAACTTGTGGTTGGACTAGAGGGTATAATAGACAACCATTCTTGGTATAAAGAATCTTCTTTTGGACTTCCCATCACTGGTAGAAATAATCTCTTAAAATCACTGTCAACCGAAAGAAACATTTAGTCTTCAATAGTGTGCAAGTGTAGCAACCCACCAATTTGCTTTTAACAGGTCAATGCAAAGTTCCATTTAATGTTAAATACTGTTTGCCAGTGAATTTTTTTTAACGAGTCCATAACTTCACTGTTTCATAGGTAGACTCTGCAGCTCCTGAAATGCTAGCTTCAACTAATACCACTAGCTCACACTGGGAGAGGGTCTGGATGCTTTCCCCATTTATAGGTCTTCCTTTCCTTACAATACTTTGTTCTAGCATTACATGATTTTGTATTTAGTGAAAGACCTTTATTTACTTCCATATTGTTATACTTAATTAACTGAATTGTAAGAACATGCCACAAATCATAGGACTGGAAGCAGCCTCAAGAAGTCATCAAGTCCAGTCCCCTGCACTTATGGCGAGACCAAGCACCATCCACACCATCCCTAACAAGTGTGTCAGTCTAACCTGCTCTTAAAACTCTCCAATGAAAGAGATTCCACAACCTCTCTAAGCAATTTATTACAGTGATTAACTACCCTGACAGGAAGTTTCTCCTACTGTCCAACCTAAGCCTGCCTTGCTGCAATTTAAGCCCATTGCTTCTTGTCCTACCATCAGAGGTTAGGGAGAAAATTTTTTTTCCTTCCTCCTTGTAACACTTGAAAACAGCTACACCCCCTTTCAGTCTTCTCTTTTCTAGACTAAACAAGACCAATTCTTTAAATATTCTCTCTCTAGACCTTTAATCATTTTGTTGCTCTTCTCTGGACTTTTTTTTTTCCAATTTGCTCACTTTTTCCCTGAACTAGACACATGACTCCAGTTCAGTTCTAATCAGCATGGAGCAGAGCAGAATTACTTCTCTTGTCCTGCTTACAACTCTTCTGTTAATACATCCCAGAATGATGTTTGCTTTTTCTCCCGCAACAGTGGTATTAAATGAAGTGGTATTATCCATACACCACAATTTAAAGTAGGACATCTTTTTTTTTCCTATTCTATATACCACACTCATTACCATAGATTCAAATCACCCAAGAAAATAAAACAACACCAGCAAATAAAAACTAAGAATATATAAACAACTACACTTGTAAATGAAACTTTAGTTTATAATTATTTAATAAGGCAAGCTTAAGAACATATCTGCAAGTAATTTAAACAAACATTTGCACCATGGCATGGAAACAATATAGAAGACACTACTGAATAATTACTTGCTTTCTTAGTGGCAATTATTATTATTTAACTCAAATCCTATCACAAATTAAATAAGTGGACTATATAATGGTTTTAGAGGAAGATTCCTTTTGCACCGAGATGGAGTGTAAAAATGGAACTAATCTGGATTAGGCTTCGTAGCTCCAACATATCTTCTACATCACAGAAAAAAAATCAGTTGGGGCCGCACACAAGTGAGAAGCTAAGTGAGAAGCCCCAGACTGAGAAGGAGAAAGACACTCCCCACATTCCCCTTGCACACCAGAGCCTAAGAGGGCCCAAGCTAGTAGATTTTGTGCACTCCAGCCCTGCAGGTGAGTAGCCAGGGGCTGGAGCACCAGCGAGGGTTCCCCAGTGCTGAGCCTCGAGGGCCCGATCCAGGTAAGCAGGGGGACCGCCTCTGGCCCCTGGGCCTGAGGTTCCCCATCCCTGCTCTACATGAAAAGGATAAGAAATTTCATGTCAACGTGTGTGTTCAATTAGGACCACCAGAGGTGTGATTTGCTCAGGGAGAAAGGGGAAGATTTAAAAAAAAAAAAAAAAAAAAAAAAAGATCGTTCTTAACAGAATAATTTAAACCAAGGAGTTAGGAATTACTACCACAGAGTACATAAGATCTTTCCCATGTAGCAATTTATGCATTCTTTCAAGAATAAAACTAGTAAATACGCATTTCCATCCCCACTGATATTTTTAATTTAAAAATTCTGCTAGATGTACACTCCCACATACAGCATCTGTGGGAAAGTTTATTGAAAATCAAAAACCTCTGGAAACAGAGTAAATAGAGATTTTAAAAATAATGAGATGAGAGCAGCATTTATCTTTAACACGCTGCACCTACTGCAGATATAATTTTACATTCTGTAACTCTCATACTGAAGCAAGGAATGAGCAAGTGATCTGTGCAGTGAATAAGATCTGCTGCATCACTGGCTAGCACTGCCCTCTACTGCCACTTGGAAGATCTGGATTTAAGAGCAACCATGGTGCTCTCTCAGGCCAAAATAGAGAGGCAAGCTTTGAACTGACACATTACATGAACACGAGTAAAATTCATACCTATCACAAACGTCAGTTACTTCCCAGCACTTTTTTGGTTGGTTGCTGAAATCATGTATATTCTAAGTTAAATACCAAAAAAACCCTACCATTCACTTAAAGAACATGAACTCCCACAAAGCTGTAAGTCACTAAGAAAAGTTCATACCAGTGAAATTCTTTGTGCTTTGTATGCCACGGTTGATGCCCATGAGGTCAGACTAGATGATCATGATGGCCCATTCTGACCTTAAAAGTCAGAGTTACCAGCCAGCATGTGCAATACGGGGAAACTGTGCAATTGCATTTCAGGAGTATAAAGCATCTAATCATTAGGGCCTTGCATGAATACAAAATTTATATATGCAACTGTATCCACGAAAGTGAGCCGTGGATATCCACAAATTCGCAGGGTTCTAGATACAAAATTTGTATCCGCAAAAGTGAGCTGCAGATAGCCGCATCCATATCTGCGGATGCAGATACCTGCAGATATCCACCGATTTGCAGAGCTCTGCTAATAATGGTTGTCAGCCTGATTTTTTTAGCTTGATCAATTTGCAGATATTCTAGTCCCCAGCAGAACAGCATTCACATAAAATGGCCTTAAATACACATAATTTTTATGAGACTTGAGGTTTATAAGATTCTTCTTAGCAAGGAAAAGTGACTCATTCTTCGGGGAAAGGCAGCTGGAGAAATGTTGGCAAAGGTAAGTAAAACTAAAAAACAAAACAATGTTTTGGTAAGCTTGGGTGCTACATGTAGTTAAATGGATACAAAGGCAGGATGAAATTTTCAAACTGTTGTGCCAATAATACTGCAGGTCCAGTGCTACAGTGTATGATACCATGACAGCAGTCCCTCAATAGTTCCATTGAGGGACAAGATCAGTGGAAGCTCCACAGGACCAGGGGTGGGTGCACTGTTACAGCGGAGAAGTCAAAAGCTCAATCTGCTTGCAGACTGATGTATTTGGTTTTAAGGAAAACCACATTTGTCCATAAGGAGACTGAGCTCGCTCTTGTGGGCAGCTACCAAACAAAAAGCCATGACAATTAGTCCACCCTAGGGATGTAAAAGTGTAACCATTTTAACGGTTAACCAATAAGCAGCAGCTTATCGCTGTCTGTTATGGTTACAAGCAGGCTTCCATGGAGCCAGCTTCACTGCGGGCTCTGCATTAGAATGCCTACGGGAAGAAGGAGAACCCCAGCAGACTTCCATCTCACAGCCATCACTTACACTGAATTCTACTCCTGTCTGGTGAATTGCTTTTCCTTATTTCAATTATATCCTCAAAAGCTTGAGGGCTTAAGATATGAGAGACAGATCTTCCCTTCTCAAGCACCATAATTCACACTAATTCTCCATCATCACTTAACCGTCTTTACATCAAGACCCTTTCTAAAATAAAGGCTTTAATTCCACCGCAAGTTATTGGGCTTGATACTAGGTTGCATTCCATGACATATTATGCAAGAGAACAAAGATGGTGGTCAAAACAGTCGCTTCTAACCCTAAAATCAATGATCAAAGCACTACACTGGTACAGAAGCCGCTTCGTGCATGTCAGAGGACAGGGCTACGGAGAGCCAATCAAGTACCACAGTAGTCAGTTAGTTATTAGTGTCGCAACAGATGCAAGTCTAGTCACAATTATATTAGCATGCAAAGACAGGACTACAATACAGGATTTACTATGGATTTATGCTATCAATAGTCTTGCCTGAATGACAAAGCATCTCAATATTGTAGCAGATTTATAAGGAAGATTGCTTGCCATAATTAAACATAAGTGGGATTAGATAGTTCTGGTTGCAAGAGAATATAGCCTGTAGCACAGTGATCAATACGTGTGGTAGGAAAAAGAAGAGCATCACCTCAGCACACTGAACTTTAGCAATGTAGCCACTGTTCTGCAGCTCCATCCAGTTGGCCTCATAGAGTTTTGGTCCAATCAGGAAATTCAAGTCGACAATTTTGTCATCTTCTCTGACAAGAGTAGCAGTCAATCCCAGTTTGCAGTGAGCTTGCACAATGGTGAGCACACGTCTAAACATTTTGGCTAAGAAACAGAAGGTGAAATTTCCTTGTGATTTCATAAATGGATTAAAGAGACACACATTGTTGTATTTTTGAAAAATCCACAATGCACAGCTGTATGTAGAGATGAGCACAGTACATAAGAATGGCCATACTGGGTCAGACCATAGGTACATCTAGCCCAGTGTCCTGTCTTCCAACAGTGGCCAATACCAGATGCCCCAGAGGGAGTG
>JANRFK010006693.1:68009200-68021133 GCA_030068395.1 Apalone spinifera
AATGCTATTTTGAAATGCATTTTGTGTGTATAACTATTTCTAAATTAGATATTTCGAAATAATGCTGTAGTATAGACGTATCCACAGTGATTCCAGAGAGAGTCACTCAAGTGCTAGCATCTTTGCCACTGCTTGTCCGTGTTAAGGGGAAAACTATTGTTGCTACTTCAGAGAACTTTTCACAGATCTCCTCACAGCAAATCAACCATGTAATTTAGCTGTTAAAGTTCCTTCGCCTGAATAATCCATTTAGAAATTTCGACTAAAAAGACTCCAAAAGGACCGTTTAGCTAACCGAAAATCTCCCCACTTTACAGTCCATCATCTCTAAAAGGAGGCAATTCTTCTGAAGTCTAATTGGAATGGGTGCAGGAAAGGAATCTCAGGACACAGTGAGAGCCAACAGACCCCTTCGAATAAGGAAGAAGCTATGAAAACCTCACTTGGTAGACCTGGACGCGTTTCCTTCCTTTGAAGCTTGACAATGAAGGGACTTGTTGGAGAGTCTGGTTAAAATGTGAATCTGCAGAAACTGAAAAGAGTTTGAACTGGAGAAGTGGAAGGTGGTTCAGGGAGGCGCCCTGAAGCTGCTAGATAGAGTTTGCTAGTAGTGAACATAAGAACAGCCACACAGGGCCAGACCAAAGGTCCATCCAGCCCAGTATCCTTTCTAACAGTGACCAATGCCAGGTGCTCCACAGAGGATAAACAGAACAGGGAATCATCAAGTGACCCCTCCCCTATTAGGGATGTTAAGTTTAGATTAATGGAAATTCCATCAACTAGTTAATTAGTCGATTAGTTGATACGGGCGCCTCTGTCTTTGTAGCTCTTGCTACAGTTCAAGAGCGGAAGCCCAGCAGGGAGCACAAGGCCAGATGGGACTGGCCATACGCTCCCTGTGGCGCCTGAGCCTTTGAAACATACAAGAGCTCTCCTTTTCCTTTCATTTCAAAAGGAAGTCCTGCAGGGAGCACGGGGCCAGCGGGAAGCCCTGCCAGGGCACTTGTACATTTCAAAAGCAGAATTGCAGCTTCAGTCCCCGCTTGCACCGTTTCCTGCTGTGCCTCTACCTCCTCTGCCCCCTGCAGAGATGGTGCTGGGAGGAATATCGGCTTTTAAGCCAGATCCCTCCAACAGCAGCTTCTGCTCCCTCCCATCCCACCACTACCTCTCTCTGATAGAGGCAGTAAGGGGGGGAAGTGACTAGTTGCATCAACTATCCAATAAGCTTATGTTTATCAGAAAGTCAACTAGTTGATTACATCCCCATTCCCGGTTTCTGACAAAAAAGGCCAGGGACACATACTGATTGTATGTGTTGTACCTACTGATGTTTCCAGTTTGTCAACCTTGCGGAGCCTCTGGAGGTGTCTTGCGGAGCCCTGGGGCTTCGCGGAGCACAGTTTGAGAAACACTGCATTACAGAATGTCCAGGGAGGTTAAGATAGGTTTGTGTATGTTACCATTACTGATGTCAGATTTGTGTCCACGTGTCCTTTGGTGCAGATACTGACCAGTTTGTCCAATATATGGCAGAGGTGCACTGCTGGCAATTGATGGCACATGTGACTGAGATATATCTCTCAGGTCTCAACACACACACTCATGTGCCAGCAATGCCCCTCTGCCATGTATACTGGCCAAACTGGACAGTCCAATTCATCTGATGAAGAGGGTTTTACCCATGAAACCTTATGCCCTAGTAAATCTGTTAGTCTCTAAGGTGACACAGGACTTTTTTTTTTTTTAATAAGATAAAAAGACATGCACAGCTATCCTTCTGAGAATTCTCAGCTCAACTGTCTGAGACCAGAGATGGACCAGTCAGTTAACATAAATCAGTGCTTTTGGTTCGGAGACTCTTTCTAAAAAGCAAAGTATACCCATGCTAAACAATTTCCACCACTACAGTCAACACAGAGCCATCACACTTAAAGCAAATGACTATAATTGTAGCATCACAAGCATGATTAATTAAAAAACTGACTCCCTTCCTGCCCCAAAAGAGAAGCTAAGCTGCTTACCTGTTGTGTTTCAGGACTAGTTTTACCTTTCCATAGCTGACAGTACACAGCTACAAAGAGACAAGAACATCCATTAGGAGAACAAGCAATTCACATTCAGCATAATAAAGCAGCAGCTGAGTCCCTGACAGCACAAGCATTTCTGAGTATGCAGAAATATTTACACATACCCCTGGCTGTGTAACCAGAATGGCTCACCAAGACTAGTATAGGTTGAAGCTCTCTTGTCTGGCACCCTTGGGACCCGACCGGTGCCAAACCAGAGAATTTGCCAACCATAGGTGGTCAATATTGTCTAGCAGCATTACCAACACTTCCACTGCTTACTGGGCTCTTGGAGGTACATTTAGAGGTACATTAGAGCTAAACAACAGTATAGAATGCTCAGAACCAGGACTGGTGGCTGTAAACAAACTTTATGGAACTGCAGGAAACTTGGCCACACCCATAAGCGGATATCCAGCTAACTAAAATCATGCCAGATTACGAAAGTTGCCAGACCAGAGTGTGCCAGACTAAAGAGTATTGAACCTGTGCAGGTTGAACCAAGTCAGAATAAATGTGAAGTACAAGGGAGAACTGAAATCAAACCTTATACACACAGGATTGCAGAGCACTGCTGCAAAACGGATAGGTGTCAAAGATGAGAGATAGTCAAAAGGTTTCTACAGCCAATTATGTTAAAAAAACTATTAAGAACTGGATGCTTTGAAAAACCTGAGCAATTCCTCCCTTCAATATGGAACTCATCTATCCCACAATGTAGTGGCAAAGGATCCCGCATGGAAGTCCCATTTCGAGTTTGGAACCTTCGGTAATATCTGTCCAAATAGCAGTTTGTTTACATGCCATCAGCTCTTTCACAAGCATTTGCACTCTCAAGCCACATTCAGAAAGAGCTGGAGGATACAGACAGGCTATGGCTATTTGCTGGTAACAAGACCGGTTATAGCAGGCATCTGGCAACGCCTGCAACAGCGTGTACAGGTTGGACTTCCCTGGCCTGGCACGCTCAAGACCTTAGCTGTCCCAAACCAAGGAGTTTACTGGACCAGGGAAGGTCAGTGCTCCCCTGCTGGCTGCCCGCTCCTGGTTCCTTGCCCTGCCTTGGCCCTTCTAACGCTGGCCCAGCAGCGGCTCCTCACACTGCTACCTGCAGGCTGTCTCAATGTCTCCCAGGGCTCCTAGCCGGGACCATCTAGCTGCGGCTCTGCAGCAGCAGGGTGTCCCCTGGAGTTCCCGGAAGGGGCCGCCCGACTACCCCACCCCTCTGCTAGGGCTGGCCTGCTGTGGCTGGCATTTCCCTGGGGTTCTCTGGCAGAGTTGCCTGCCTCCGCCAGCCCTGCTTCAGCCAGAGTGTTCTCAGCCAGCACTGCCCAGTCACCCCAGCCCTGCTGCCATTGGAGAGTTCTGGAAGAGGCCTCCTGGCTGCTGCCAGTCCTGCTGCTGTCGGAGGTTCCCTGCCCAGGTCTCCCACCCTGGCAGCCCCTGAGGCCAGGACTCCCCAGCCACCTGGCCCAGCTGATGCTGAGTATTCCCCTGCCGGAGCAGGGGATCCCCAGCCACGCCTGGCCCTATTGACATCAAGGGTTCCCTGGCCAGGTAAGGGGCTCCCCAGCTGCTATCTGATGAGCTGCTGCTGGTCCAGACTGAGGTCCCCAGCTCCCACGTTGTCTCCCACTGCCACTTCTGATGCTCTTGGTCAAGCAACATCCTTGGCCCTGCCAGACCACAGATATCGCCGGCCCAGAAAGTCCTAGATTTGGGAAGTTCAACCTGTATTTGTATTATCACAGCACCTAGAAGAACAATTCAAGGACAAGAACTTGTGCTAGGTGGTAACCAAAAACAGAACAAAAAGATAGTCCCAGCTACTAAGAGTGAAAGTCGAAAGGCACAGTCGTCCCTAAGAAACATGTGCTTTTCTTAGCTTAAAAGAAAATTACATAGTTACCTTTTCCAGAGAACAGCCTCCTGCCACCCAATGTATATTATTATTGCATAATAATGGGAATTAACTATAACATGTTTCATTAATGCAAAGCGATGATTGCTCAGTTATTCAGTAATTCTAATAATAATCATCCTAATTCAGCATGTATTTTCTACACTGCTTTTATGGTTAAATGTGTAGATTACTTATTTCTGTTAATATTAAAGTATATTCCAAAAAAATCTACAGGCCGTGCAACACAGATGTGTTAATACAACTATTGGAACCTGGACTTTAGCATTTCTGACTTTGATTTTAATAGAGCAATCCCAACTCTGCATTAACTTAATATTAAATTAAATGCAAAAACAACTCTGATACAGTTCAATACTTTGTACATTTTGTGACGTTTTAAGCCATATTGCAAGGGCGATTCCAGACTTAGGGCCAGATGCTACAGCACTTATGTATACCAATTAATATATTTACATGAACAATGTGTGGAAACCATTTCATATTTAGCTACAAGCCATTCTGTATAACAGAATCCATTTCAGTTTCTTGCTTTTGCACGTTCGCCAGTGAGTGAACTGACCTTCACCAATGTGAGAAAAAGCCAGAAAGATGAGCTGTTGGAATGTGTTAATTCCAACATTTTGAGTCGAAACTCTTACTCCCTAAAACCTGTTTCTTTCTTTGCTGATAATTTCTCTTTGAAGTTTGCTTTGATGGAATGCCCTGGCATCAAACTTGTTTGGTTAAGGGTATAAAAGACTAGGATTGATTGTGTTGAACAGCCTTACTGGGCCCGGCTCTGCTGGGGTCACGTTTGGCTCACTTTGTGCCTTATTGATCAATAAAGCTGCTTGTTAGCTGCCCAACCACATAGAAGTCTCGTTTGCTTCAACAAATGGTTATAGGATCAGCTTGTTATGTCAAATTTTCTGTTTGTGGGTCAAACCTATTTAAAAGGTATTTTTAGTATTTTGGAAATGTATGTGTGAGACAGGGAGAAATCAATCGGAAACATGCTATTTTTATGTTTCTAGTTTCAAGTTGTCACAATTTGAAAGCTATGTTTCTGATGCTACCCTAAGGATAAAGGAAGAAATCAGGATGAAGAGCAGGCTTCTCTGAAACAGAGCAAAAAGAAGAGAACAGGAGTATTAGACACATGAAAAGACCACAGTGAATGACTCTCCACGGAAATGATCTTACCTCGATAAACTGAATTATTCCATCTGGGACACCAGTCTTGCTCAGCTTTTGCAAATATTCAGTGATGTCACTTGTTTGTAAACCAACACTGACAGCAGCATAAAGCGAGTAAGCAGTGAGTTTGTATTCGTGTACATGGGTTGGCCTGCATACAGGTTCAGCAATAGCAACCAGAAAATCCTGGGCATATTTGTAAACAGGAGAAAAGGCTTCCAGGAAAACATGGCCATCAGGAGCCTATAAAACAGAAAAGGAAAAAGACGTCAAAGCAATAATGATGATGTATGAGAAAAGCAGAAAGACCTCTCTACTGCTAGGATTAAGAGACCAATATTATTTAACTGGCAGCACATAATGGGGCATACAAAAGGTGCTGCCATCTCAGCGTGGGAACCACATACAGAAGAAAACTCATCTTACATTCAAGATGCAAATAAATAAATAAATAAATAAATCATCATCAATAAATTTGAAGCCACCTTGAGATCCATCTAATCAGTTTCACTATTACCAATTTCTTCATCATAGAGCACCATGTGAGAGAAAAACGCTTTTTTACAAAGATTATACGTAGTTATAACTGGATGAATAAAATTTAAAAATTTTTAAGTCAGATTTTTAAAAATTAAATAGTTTTATTTAAAAAAAACGTATTTAAAATGAAATTTGAAAGTCACAATTTATATGAAGGCCTAAATTTATCATAATCTGTTAAAATTATTTAAATTAAATAGCAAACATGCAATTTTTTTGTACCAACTTTTTAAGAAAATCCAGCCACTGAATTTATGGAAGTTACTAGCTAAGCATCTGGAACCATCATTTTCTGAAGTATTAAACCGGTTTTTGACAACAGTAGCTCCTTCCTCGGGAACAGAGCAAATTTTTTCTTAATTTCAATGTATTTAACTAGCTAGTTCAATGACTAGTTCTTTCAAAATTAAGAAATCAATGCAAACTGAAAAAGCAAGGAAGCTTGTTATCCTCTTCCAGTCTATGAATATAAATTGGGATGAGATCTACTAGTTCTAAAAGTTTGCAGGACATGTTGACCAGAAACAATCAGTTCAATTAGATAAAGACAGATCATACTTCCTTTGCTTAATAAATCAGTTGTAAATATAAAATCTATTTGGTAAAATTTTTCTTATTTATCCAGCACTTTTAAAGTAGTTTAATTAAAACACCGTTAATTGAATTTCCACCCAAATATAGAAGTGGTGGGCAACCTGCAGCCCACATGCAGCTCATTGGGGTTCTGTGTGTGGCCCACGAGACATTTTGTTTACTGTTGCCCATGTGCAGGGTTGCCAGATTCTGCTGGTTTCTCATTTTTTTGACTGTTATTAGCGCATGTGAACTGAGGTGCCTGTTGATTGCAGGCAACACTGACTGAGCTGTACACTCCCCCTCTGCATCCAATCAGAGCGCTATTACAGTTCAATATGCACACCCTGCAAATTCTAGGAATGCAGGTGGAGTCAGCAAAACTAGCCTATCCCGCGCAACTGCCTTGGTTATAACAATCTTGCATCCCACTGAGAAGAGGGAGGGCCATCCACTAGCCTAAGTTGTCCATCCCTGAAATAAAGCATGACACAAATCACAAATAAAATTGTCAACTAAATAAGAAATGCATCATTTCAATTAAAATTGAGAATGCAACTAAGTTAAGCTGTATAGCTGCTTAAATAAATGTATATAGATCTAGTGTTTCCTGGTGAGCAACAAGTAGTACCAAGTGTCATTCAAAGACTATACTGGTTGCAAATCAATATGATTACCAACCAATAAAAATAAACCTTTCAATAGGAAAATAACTAAAATACACAAATACAAAACTCAATTAAAATAGATTTAAATCAAGGTTTCTTGCCGTCTGATTTAAATCTTGTTGATTTACATTAATCCACTCTGGGCTATAAAACCACAAAAACTGACAGGGGACTCAGCTAGGTATCTTACTAGAAGGTAATTTTAACTTATTTTCTGCAATTGGCCAGATCTTAATTTGTCAAATGTAAACACCATTAGAATGTATTTGGGTGTTTTCAGTCTGATATATTAATTTTCTGGTAAGACCATATACAGAGTGTTAAGGAGGACTCATTACATTAATCAAAGCCCTGATCACAACAGCAATACACACTGACTCATACGATAAGAAGGAAGATCCTCTCATGAATCAGTAACTAGTTGAAAGTTAGGAAACAAAACTAGGACTAAATCATGAGTTTTCACAGTAGACTGAAGTAAACAGCAAGCAGTCCCCAAAGGATCTGTACTTGGACCAATGCTGTTCAACATATAGCATGATCTGGAAAAAGGATTCAACGGTGAAAGGGTAAACAGTGAAGGGATAAATGAGCACATGTTATTTACCCCTTCACATAATACAAGAACTAGGCATCTCACAATGAAATTAATTGGCAGCAGGTTTGAAACAAACACAAGGAAATACTTCTTCCTGTAGCACACACTTATCCTGTGCCAGGAGACACTGTGAAGTCCAAAACCATAATTTGATTAAACAACTAGTGGTCCTGTAGCACCTTAGAGACTAACAAAAATATAGACAGTATGAATTTTCGTGGGCACAACCCACTTCTTTAAACCTTGCTTCATGCATCTGAAGTGGGTTTTGTCCTCAAAAGTTCATGATACGATCTATGTTTTTGTTGTTAGTCTCTAAGCTGCTACGAGACCACTCAT
This sequence comes from Apalone spinifera, assembly GCA_030068395.1. Taxonomy (NCBI): domain Eukaryota; kingdom Metazoa; phylum Chordata; order Testudines; family Trionychidae; genus Apalone; species Apalone spinifera. The sequence continues at coordinate 68,017,091 of JANRFK010006693.1, forward strand.
TGTTTAATTAACCCCTCTGGATTCAAAAAATAATTAAATAACTTCATGGACAACAGGGTCCTCAATGACTATGAGTCAAGATGGTCACGGAGGCTACCCTTTGCTTAGGGTATCCTAAAACTTCTGATTGCCAGAGGCTTGGACTGCATGACAAGTCCATTGGATAGACTGTTCCTGTTTAGGGATATGAAAGGTTAACGGATAAGCATCACCCTTAACAGCTGATGCGTACCAGTTCTGATTAACCGGTGGGTGCTGGACACTGTTCCCTATAAGCTGAGTGCTTGTGTAGGTGCCCAGGAGAGATTAAAATGCAGCCTAGCTGATTAGCAGAGCACCCAGAGCCAGTAGCATGTGTTTCTACTGGTGGTGCACATCTGTACATGCTCTGGTGTATGTAAAATTTATTCTGCACATGGACGGAAAGGGTTGGAGGGAACACTGGTGCTGGAGCAGTGCCCTACCTGCTGTTGTGCAGAGGGCTTCTCCAGCCCCACAGGACCCTCCTGGCTGCTCCGGCTGTCAAGAGTAGCCCCTATCCATGGTGGGCCCAACCACATCACAGGCAGGGGCTACTCCAGACACTTGGAGCATCCCCTGCCTGTGGCAGGGGGGAGTGGGTATATCACGCAGGGGCTGCTCTGGCCATGCTGCTCCAGCCCAGCTGAGCTAGAACAGCCCCTTCTTTAATCAATTAACTGGTTAAACATCACGTTTAACCAGTTAACCAATTAAGCAGGATTTTATAGCTCTACCCCCGTTCTGCTCATTCTCTCTGAAGCATCTGGCACTGGCAACTGTCAGAAGACAGGAAAGTGGGATAATGGACCATCTGTCTAATCCAGTATGGCTGTTCTTATGTTCTTATTGAGGAAAGCAAATGTTGTGTTTCAGAGCATAAACAGATGGCTTGCAAGGGTTGGTTGGGTGGTTCTCCCACAAAATTCCCCTGCACAACTGGCCCAATTTTGGTCACATCTCTTTGCGTTCCCTTTTACACAGAAGAAACAAGCTGCTGCCAGCATACTAACTGCTTTATTCCAATATAGGAAATTAAATGACTGCACCATGTAAAAGTCACATTCCGTTTGCTTCTATTATCCATAGATTCTGCCAGCATGCTGCCCTACTTCACCCCAACTTTTTCTGAAAATACCATTATCAACCCCTTAACTTCTGAAGCAGGTAAATTTTCTATAGGATTAACTCTGCAGATCACTGAAATGACATCCTCTTGTGCACATATCATCCCATGCTATTCTAAACTAGGACTGTAACGTTTGCTCAGAATGCTTTTAACTGGCAAACTCACACCACAATTTCTATTTACCTGCAACAATTTAATCTTTTTCCCTACTATGCCTCTACTAGATTGCAGTATGTGAAGCATATTTTGAAATAGCTAAGAATTCTACATACGAATGACCATACTAAGTCAGACCAAAGGTGAATCTAGTCCAGAATCCTGCTGCCCAGCAATGGCAAATGCCAGGTGTCCCAGAATTGCAGCAATCACAACTCTGGTTTTTCCGTAGTTGGCAGGATACAAACCTGAGCAGAGACACTCCCCCACCCAACAGTGAATTTCTAATGCTCCTGTACGCCCATCTTTTCTATGGGGAAAAGTACTGAAGGAGACTCCCAGTTTTAACCTTTTTCACCTCAAACCTCATTTGTACCGTTACAGAGAAAGGTATCTCTCTAGACAGCAGGAATCGCTCTTTTAGATCTCCAGTTCATCACGACCCACAGCAGTTGTTAGCAATCTAGGCAGAGACTCTCTCACTGTTTATGTTCTGCTCACCATTTACCTATATTTTTGGCTTTTAAGCAAAAGCTTCTTCTTCACTATGTCCCTTTCTAAACGGACACTGGTACTTTGTAGCTCTGTAACCGTCTGGCTCAGAGTTTGAAAAAACATACACATAACCTGCCAAGTGCAGCAAGTTACACTGCTGAAAAGTGCCAGTGTGAATCAGGAAAGGATGTTAAAATGCAATTATCTGGCTAATCGTATAGTCGATAGTTTGTACCATCTATACGATTAGTCAATAAGCACTACTCTGCAGAATCGCAGTGGGGGTAGCTCCAGGAGCCGAGTCAAGCTGGGACCGTGCAGTCCTGGCTCATGGTGGCTGCAGAGCCACCCACGCTATGGCTCCGCAGCTTAAATGTAGTAAGAGCCGCTGGACTATTACTACATTTAAAAGTCAGAGGCACAGCAATCGGGGGAACAGAGGCTGGTGCCGGAGCAGCTTTGTTTGCGGTGGCAAGACTGCTCTGGCACCAGCCCCTGTCTGCGGCAGCTTTTAAGTCGGCTCCCGTCCCACTATTGGCAGTGGGGGAAGGGTGGGAGACTGCTTGAGTCGCTGCTCACCCCATGCTCCCTATGATACTTTTGCTTTTGAAATGTACAAGACCTCTGCAGGGCTTGCTGTTTCCCGCTGTGCCTCTGCCTCTCCGCCCCCCCGTGGAGACAGTTCCTCTCAGCACAGGCTCCTGCTCCCCGCCCTTGTGGGAAGCAACTAGTCGAGTCACTAGTTGCAGGTAAGCATTTTCTTATCGGCTAGTCGACTAGTTGCTTACATTCCTAGAACCAGGCTACAGCTACTCTACATGGCCAGCACTTCCAGTGCTGCCACAGGTACACTTCAAACTTAAGTGTAGACAAAGCCTTAGTCTACCTATTTCAAAATCACACCTAATCCTCTGCACGCTATTACCCGTCATTCTCCTTTGTAATTTTCCACAAGCACAAGAAGTCTTTTACAAAGCCGTTTGATGGGACTTACCACCCAGAGTGGTCGTGAGCAATGATCACCCTTTAGAAGCATCTGGTGTCTATAATCTTTTGCCCCATATTCATCCACTTTGATCCCAGACTCTTCCACTTGCTTCCCTGCAGCAGATGGAACTGCTTCCTGAGACTCTTTACCAGGAGTTTCATCCTCATCATCATCGTTATCATCGTAATGACGTTTCTTAGATTTCTTCTTGTCTGAAAACCAAGTCACATTTTTATTTTAACTTTTTGTATCTACACGTTGAACAGTTAAGGTCCATCAAGAAGAAACACACAGCTTTTATAAAGGGATATCATGCCTCCCAAACTACTACAATTCTTTGAGGGGGCTAAATGGACATGTGGACAAGATTGATCCACTGGTTATACTGGTTATAGTGTACTTGGACTTTCAGAATGCCTTTCACAAGATCCTTCACCAAACAAAGTAATGAGGCAGAAGACAGGATACTGGACTAGATGGACCATTGATCTGACCAAACATGGTCATTCTTATGAGCTTAGCTCCTAGCTGACTGACAAAGAAGGACCAGCATGAAAGGCCTCTTTGGCAGGAAGGCCTGAGCTAGAAATTTAGAGGTGGAAGAAAAGAAAAAGGATAATGGAGTGTAGGCACTTACTAAAGTCACAAAAGGGTTTTTTTTTCTAATCGATATAATAAATTCACCTCCCCCAGAAGCAGTAGGTAGGTTGGGGGAGAATTCTTCTATTAACCTAGTAGCGTCTACCCCAGGGCTTACATCACTTTAATAACATCACTTTTCACGTGTCTGAGTGATATAACTAGGTGGACCTATGTTTTAGGTGTACATCAGGTCTTAGCTTTCACAACTTCCTGTAGTAAGAAAGGAACCCCCCTGTAACATCCATTTTTGCTTGCTCCTCTCTGAGATGCCTGGAGCATACAGGGCACACACAGAGCAGTAAAACCAGCATAGTCTTTTGAAGCCTTGACAGAAGGCCCAGATATGTGAGTTCACTGTGACCCTGGATGGCTGTAAGCAGAGATATGAGGGTGATCGAGCTAATTGCTGACCAAGAGGCTGCAGAGGAGTGCCCTTGACTGAAACCCATATTGATACGAACACACAGCCGTCCGAGGGGGGAAGGAATCTCCCGCCCAGTAAAGAATGTCCAGTACTCACAATCTACTTCTCTCTCTTGCAAGTGTAAGTTAAGTTGAAACTCCCTATGGGTATAAAGATGGGTCCAGCAGCACACTTACTCTGAGTGTCAATCT
>JANRFK010006693.1:68021233-68042813 GCA_030068395.1 Apalone spinifera
TCCAACCAGCACGTCCAATGCGGGCAGCAGGTGCTAGTCCTGCGCTGTAGGGCACAGGCAGGTTGCTGCAGCCCCGCTGAGCCCTGCCGATTTCAGCGGGGCTTCGTAGGCACCTAGTAGTCTGACTATGCATAGAAAACTGCCCAATCAGGGCCTTGGCTCTTCGACTTAAGTCATAAAACATATTTTAAAAACGCTTCCGATATGTCTACACTGGTAGGTTCTTGCCCAAGAACACGTCTAGCCTGCCATGTGCTTTTTGCGCAAGAGCATCCATGGCATTATGGACAGCTCTCCTACAAGAAATCCCTGAGGGCTATTTAGCTGTAGGGCTTTCTTGCACAAGAAATCCCTGCCATGCATCTTCACTGCCCTCTTGTGCAAGAGGGTTTACACTTGTTAGAAAAGAGCATAGCCCTTAGGCATCAGAAGCCAGGGCTCCTTGCCCTACTGTAAATGTTCTTACTCAAGAGCAGGTGGGCATTGTGGATGTTTGTGTAACAAAAATCAGAGGCATTTGTTTTACAGCATGAAGGTAGGTTTTTTTTCTTTTCTTTTTTGCATTTATAAAAGAGGACTGTTGTAGATTTAAATTTTCTAGCTTCGGTGTTGACAAATGCTTTTGGTACCATTACTTGCATGTTATATTTTGCTTTACTTAGATACCTGTTACTGGTCTACTATTGCAAGTAAATGTCGTATGTGAGTGAATACATATATTTGCTATCTTAGAGACAAATCAAGGGAAATACAAACTGGAAATAAATATTTTATTTTATTAACACTCAAAGTGCCATTATCTATAGTTGTTCCATAGTTCATAAGGTTACATCCAGTAAACCTCTGCACCATAACCTTTCAAAAATGAATAAAAATTTGGAAGAAAAAGCAATCTTTCATTGTGCTAATTCTTGCAGGTCCTCATGCATGATCAACCTAAACAAAGATGTGTACCAGTAATATACAAATTTCATATAAACAAAGTCATTGGTCAAACAAAATATAAACATGGCTTCTTTTAACATCAGATACAAAAAAACCCCCCAAACAAAAAAGCCATTTACCAGCAAGGAAAAAAAACAGGTAAATACATACAAAAGTAAAAAAAAAAAAAAAATCAAAAAAGTTTATACATTTTTACAAGCACAATTTTGAGAATGTAACAAAGTCAAAATGTGCATGAAAAGTGGAAGAAACCACATGTACCAGGCAATTAGTAGGTCCTGTGTCTAACAGAGTATACTGGCTCTTTTCCTAAACTATGGACTTAGAGACATTCAGCAGTGCACTGTGTACCTAGCATAAGAATTTTTACTTGGTATCACTTTAAACATCATACAGGATTTTTATTTTTTAAGCCACAAAAATGTTAAACAAATTGGAAGTCAAAAGTTTGACTGGTATTCTTGAAAGGAGTAAGCCGCATTTTTAAAGCATGTTCTGAACTTATGTGCCAATCAATCAGCGATATAGTAACATGCTTATCTTTTCCAATACCAGAAAACTGGAAAGGGAAAAGGATAAAGAAAGAGAAGCATTAACATTACATGTAACAGAGAGGACAAGAGATGGAAAAAAATCTGACTTTTCCAAGGTTAATTTTGTTTTCACACATTTTTTCAAGTAGCTTTGAGAAGTCAAAGATTGCTTTCCCCTTTTCTCAACAGTTATTTTCTCTGTATCACTAACACTAAGCATTTTGGTTTTTTGTTGTTTTTTTTTTTAAACAAAATTCTTATTAGAGAAATCACACTTGTCCCTCCAGAGTGCTTTAATATACTTCTAAGTACAATTCATGTCCAATTTTGGAAATACAAATACATTTTGAATGATTAAAAACAAAATTAAAAAAATATTTTCTGAACATCAGCCAGCTGAAAATATATTTATCTAGTAAATTATCTCTCAAAGCTTTTATATATTTAATTATTGTAACTAAACATAGTACCCTTAAAAACAAGTTAATAAAAATGTAGAAATTAAACTGTGGAATAAGACTGCTGGAACATTTTTATGTGTATACACACACACACATTCAGTTCATACGCAGAATTACAAGTACACTTTAAAGTCGGGAAAGTTGCTAGATACATTATGGAACTAGTAAGCAATGCTCAACTCCTGAGTTCCTCAACCAAGATATAACCATAGGCTAATACACTTTTACATAAGATATTCCATTTAAAGCAGCAACAGCAGCAGTGCAGTTACTGTAGCAACATCTCAAAAGGAATAAAAACATACATCCAGACAGTAGTACATTGCACACATACGTGATTCTCATACACCCATCAATTGGTCAGAGTATTAAATCAGTGTACAAATTAAACTTTTTCAAAAAATGTGCAAAAAAGTCAACATTGATAGAAAAAAACACCTTTGTGTACATACATTACAAACTGTGCCCAGCATTCAACTGAGAGTAAAAACATTTACAGAGAGGAAACTGATAGATTAAATATAGAGAATTTAACAGCTACATAAAAAATGTACATTAGATTAAAAGGGCAAATTTACACATTTATTCATAGCATTGTGAAAATTAAAAAGCCTACTTTCAAATTTATCTAAGTCTCCAACATTTATTTACAATGATATTCCATTAAATGAACTATGTGACATCTGAGATGGCAGACATTAAGTATTAATAAACCATTTACATTTTAAAATGAATGACAGATTTAGACCAGTAGTAAGCTAACTATTGTAAAACTGACAGGAAAAAATGTAATGCTTGTTTTTATATCCACATTTATATTCTCAGGGGATGGAGGAAGAGAAGATCTATTACAGGGAAAAAAATATGCCAAACTTTCTGAAATATTCCCTGTTACATTCAGTATAAACCCACTATTTTTTCTTCTCTCCTCCACACAAGAAGTCTGGTCTTGCAATCCTTACTAGCAGGAGTTCCACCAACATGACTGAGTGATCAGGTAAAAAATGCACTAATTTTTATCCAGTTTTTTCTCTCCTTTAAAAAAAAATGGATAAAAACAAGAGCTAGTCAAAATGAGCTCACTGAATGCTGTCCTTTCAGTACATGAGAGCTCAACTGAACTACACCTTTTGTTGCTACCAATTTTCCCAAGGTACTGCTAATGGTAGAACATAAAGTATGACCCAAAAAAAGATACTGAAGTAATGTCAGAGAAAATTTAAAACATAAACCAAACAGAGTACTCTTTGTTCCTGATCCAGAGTTTGACTTAGAAATCTTATCTTGGGTGGGGAAATTCTGCTCTCTCCAGTGTACATTCATGGCTCTCCTCTTAGGGCAGTGGAAGTCCCATGTTTCTAGGGGGTGAAATTTGGTTCTTAAATTAAAAGGACTACTTCCCCCAACAACCTCTAAGAAGTTGTTTGCTATGGCACTACAAGCAGTTCAGATTACAAATCTACTTTACTTCATGGCTTTCCTTAAATTCCCCCAAACTCAAACTTGGTTATAAGGAGTAAATCATAGGAAAGAAATTTAGTCACCAAATTTTGCATTATGTTAGTGATGTCAATAAGATTGTGTAGAGTTCAAAGCTTTTCATTTTAATGCTGGAATGAATTTTGCATCTCAAAGCAACAACAATAAGCATCCAAATCTATCTTAAAAATGGGCATTGCTGGATCTCACTTTTACTAGTACCTGATTTAGTGTATTTAGCAATAGCTTTCTGGTAGATAAGGGTAACAGTACTAATCTATGAAACACCACTTTTGGCTTTTGGAGCGGGGATAGAAAAGCTTTGGTTTTTTACATGATTTGACACTGCATACTTGTCATGAATACAAGATAGGAAGTTCCCAGCAGTAAGAAATGGTATTGGCAATAACACCTTTGCTAATCCAAACAACACCATATGGACTTGCATTCAACCACACAATATATACTTTTTTATATTCATGATAATAGATTAAAGAACTAGAAGATTAAAAAGCTAACAAACTTAGTTCTACACAACTGTAGATCTGACCAATTTGTTTAAGTCTCTGAAGCTGTAGTTTGACATTGCTCAATGTTGTCTGAAGGAATGGCTTACTACATACACTGCACTGTGTACCTTCTGTTTCTCCCAGGAAAGCTTTCATTCAAGACAATGGCAGGATTAGGATTATTTAAAAGTAGAAAACAATATCATTGGAAACAAAGGTAGCTCAGTTGAACTATTTTCTTATTTGTTAAAATAAGAAGGTACAGTAGTATTTTCTAAGCAAAACAACTTCCTTTTTATTATAATTCTTGGGCAAGATATCTATCCTGTCTCAGTTTTCCAATCTGTAAAATGGGGATAACATTAACCTCTTTGCTGGAATGTTTGTACAGTACTCTGAACAGAGAGAGCACTGTAGGTGCTAAGTATTTTTATCATTTTAACACTGTAGTAAATTCTCAGCCTAAAAGCCTGCTACAGTTAAAGTAAAACTGTTGATGCAATTAGTGAGTTCTGTTTTGGAGCCTCATATATATTTGTAAAGACTATTTTGGTGGCACTAAGTGATTAGACAGCCATATGATTTAAATATGGTGTGTCTACCTAAACAAAATTAAGGCATAGAGATAAAAAGGCACTACCAAAAGAGACAGGACAACAAAAGGACAGTTTAACTCAATTAGAAATGTACCCTGAACTATTATACAATTTTTTCCCAAAACAAAATGGAAGGAATTATGTATGCAAAAAGGAAAAGTTTATGGTTTAGATTTAATCATACTGCTACTGTATATGTGCTGCAATTCCAGTCACGCTTCTTTTTAAAATGATCAAGGGCCAATTTCCCCTCAGACAGGGCTGAACTGGAACCAAAACTCACTGTTTATTTTTATGCTGAATGGAGTATGTGCCAGTCAGCTGTTATTCATATTTTTCTCTACTTCTACCAGACAGAAACCAGCTCTATAAAAAACACACAGAAATCTGTGGTTTAATTGGTAAGCTTGTTTTTGTCTGAACTACAAACCAATGTAAGCCAATAAGAATGCAGTATGTCAAAATTATGCAGAGATTAAGTCCCTATTAAAACCAATTTAGCAACAAGTGGTTAAAATATTTATTACTAAACAGGAATAACAGAAATAATGTCAGTGTAATAAAAAAATTCTACTTTCTCAATTAACCTTGACACACATTTTCTGTAAGTCTAGTTCTGCTTTGGTATTCACACAGGAGACCATAGCCCCGTGACAATATTCTGTTCCACTAAAAAATTTTTCATTATTGGACGTAGCATTCATAAATTACTTATTCTAAAGTACTCTAATGTTAGTTGGTAGGTTATTCAAAGTGGTGCAGAGAAGTCGTGCTTCATGACCATCTTCAATGGGATTTTAATCATGCAGCTCCATGCACCTTTGGAATTATAGACATAGATTTTATTACAGTGCCAGTAATGTGCCAGATGCTTTATAGATATGTAGGATCTACTGTATCATCATTAAAAGCAGATAATGCAAAACTCATTTTACCTCAGCATGACCATACCAGATTTCCAAAAAAGCAGCATGCAAGGGAATGAATGCACAGCCTGTTTCTCTAAAGGCAGAATGTGACCAGCTTCAATAATTAATATTAACTCAAAATATGTATTTTTATTCTATACAGTAATTGTTTAAAGGGTTGTACGTAAGTACTTTGGTCAATTGGGAAGTTCTCCCAAGGTTAAAAATAATAGTTCAACCCTCCTTGTTTATGATTCAAATGAATCACAAACAAAGCAGCTGGTGAAATTAGTCATAATTAAAGAGGTACTATATTACCTCAGTGACTTGGATATGTCCAATAATTTACAAACTAAATGCAATTGTATTTTAAAGGGGAAAGCTATGTCTAAATGTTTTCAAAACATTGTATTATTCTGCAAATTCCCTCTTTTCCCAATCTCAAATAAGTTTACCATTGTCAAGACAGAAAGCAAACTTTTTAAAAGGCACAAAAGCAGCAGTCTTATTTTGTTTTCAGACAGTTAGGAAATGACACTGCAGTATAAAGAAGCCATCTTTCCCTTGCAAACAGGGTATATTTTTAGAAAACTAGATTCTGAAAATGCTCAAGCTTCAGAGAAGAGTTTCTTTTATCAATCCAATAATATTGTTTAAATTTCTGAGTACTGCAGTTAAACCTGATTAAATTTTCCCTTGAAAGTTCATTTTCTTTATTTTTGGTAATATTAATTAACTTTTTTACATTTTCAGATACCACTGTCCACCACTTACTGTTTTTGTACATTTTCCGCTTAGTTTTTGGTACCTTTTTAATTCTTTTGAAATCAATTTAAGATATTATGGTTTGTACATTACGTAAACTATTTGTCTACAGTAGAACCTTAGAGTTACAAACATCTCAGGAATTGATGTTCATAACTCTGAACAAAATGTTCTGGTAGTTATTTCAAAAGTTTACAACTGAACATTGACTTAATACAGCTTTGAAACTAATGTGCAGAAGAAAAATGCTGCTTTAATCATCTTAAACAAAACAAGCAGTTTTCTTACACTGTCAAATTAAAAAAAAAAGTTCCATTTACTTTTTTTAGTAATTAACATTTGACAGTGCTGTGCCGTACAGTATTTGCTTTCCCCTCCCCCATCTCTGCTGCCTGACTGCATAAAATAAGATGTGATTGGTTACAGATGAGATGTGTGGTTGACCAATGAGTTTGTAAATCTGGTGTTTATAACTCTGCGGTTCTACCTTACTTTACATAATTCTGCTACTGTCTCCAATTATACTAAGTTTTGCTTATGAAGCAAAGGTCCTTTACAGCACAAAGGTTCATGCAGATTCTTTCCAAAGGTTGCTTCCATAGCTTCAAGTGACAAAGAAGCCAAAGGAAGTGAACACAAGTTCACTTTAATTTTGGCCTGTGAGTTTTCCCCAATTGAACTCTCCTTCTCAAGCACATGTACCCTTGCATTTCTGCTTACCACGGCCAACAAAATAATCAACCACATAAGGGACACAATAATCACAGAAAACTAGAATAGGCCACCTGTCCAAAATACTATGATCGCAGCCCCAGAAGAAGAATAACTGTTTAGCTACTACAGGTAAATGGATTAGGATAGATCCATACTCCTAGTTAAGCTGTTGATACAGAACTTGGCAGCTAAATTAGCAAAATAATAAATTCAGAAACCTCAAAAGTCCCTGTCAAATGAGCCAACACTAATTTCTCATTGTAGCCCCAATACATTCATTTTTAATTTTCATGCTCCTCAAGCTTTTGATAGAACTAATAAGGAAATAAAGCAGAGTGGACTTGGGACCATTATACAAAGCCTTGCCAAAGCATCAACACATTGTCTTTCCATAACTGGAAGGAAAAGAGGCAACCAGTGAATCAAATACACTACTATGTATCAAACTTCAGTTATATAGGTCAAAACATATTTCCAAACTCTCTCAAATTCTATGTATTGTACTCTTTTATAAAGATGGGAGAGTTTGCCTACTCTCTGTAACATCAAGTCAGTTATTAAATGCGTCTCACCAGTATTTTCCAGTGGAGTTGCCCTGTTGTAAGAAAAGCTGAACAAACATTTTATGACTGACTGAGATGTATGGGTTGGATCATTCTGGATTGTGAAAGTGTAGACTTGTACTATTTAGTTGCTTTGTTCCTTTTACATCTTTGGTCATTTTTAATTAAAAACTCAGCGTGATATTACACTGCTGCTCTTTGTTTAGACTTCATTTTCAAAATTCATTGCTCATGTAATATTGCTGTGTCACACATGCAGCATTAAAAATGTTCCACTTTTCCTGTGTGACCTGTCCCTGATGTTTCTATGTTGATGGTTTTAAAGGATTTTCTTGAAAAGGAGGCATTTTATTTTATCATCACTGTGCCTGAAAAATAAGATTAAAGAAGTCTCTCTCTTAAGTGTTGTCATTTAACACTAATGGAATTAGACAAGGAATTAGAATTAATTTTATTTCAGGTTTTTTTTCCCCAAACATTCCAATAACTGGATTACTAAAATAATTGTGTTAAACAATCTGAGAATGATTATTATAGTCATGTGCATGACCATAGAAATACATTCCTTCTCAGTCTCTGGCAATTGTCCTGAATCGCTTATTCCTTGTAGTGTCTACTGATATTTACAGTACGTCAGGATTAGTTTTTGCTTAACTGTCCATTGGATAATAAGACTGTTTTACCATAATCTAAGGGCAGAGACCTCCCACAGATTATATGGTAGGTGTATCTTTGACAGCTGCAGGGGATAAGGATTCTCCAGACTTATTTCTATTCAACAGTTGATCTTTTAGTTTTTTGTTTTTTTTTATAATTTCTTCCATTATGGAGACTCCCCCTAGAGCTTTGCAGTCTCTAGGAGTTTGGATCTGTAATAATTGATTTACCAGTAATTCCTGTTCTATGAAGGTAACATCAACACCATATACCAATTCCCACTAACTACTGATTAAGGGTTATGTTCCTGCCTTATTTTCTTTTGGTCACAAAGGAAGCATGAAGAAGATTCTCTATTGTGCAGAATGCTCTCTACTGAGGATTCTAAGTTCTTTCAGTTGTCTAATGTTCAGAACTGTGGGTTCATGCTTCAAATGTGGTATATATATATATTCAGAAACTGAGTAACAAGCTAAAACACATCTTAAAACCCTCAGCAGCAACTACCTACAGTCCAAAGAACAAATCACAGGTAACGATTTTCCTCTCCCTGCATGCTAGCTTGCTTATGTATTTTTCCCTGCATCCTGAGACAGTTGGTGATGTTAGCAAAAGTTACACAGTGCTTGGCAGTCCAAGTCATATGACTGTTTCCCCCTTAGTTAAGGAATGAATATGTACTAAAGTGCTTTATCTTTGTGAACCACATCAGTACATTACCGAAACAAAAGGTTCTAGGTCCTGGTAGGGGAAAAAGAGACCCTAATTCTAAATACAAAAATTTAGATTCTTGCTTACAATCTAAGTGAAACAAAGAATCAAGAGAAATATGTTTTCTCTCTTGTCTTTTTTCTTTTTCTGTAAAAAATAAAAATAAAAGTGCAGTCAAATAGAAAATAAATGCAGTAGATGCAAGCTGAGTTGAGGCAGGCTGTTAGTGATAATGTGCAAATGTGTGTCTTAGCAGTTCATCTGCAGATGGTCGCAACTTGGCCTCGATAAAAATTCGTTTGAGGAAATCCCGACTATGGTCCGAGACATGAGGTGGCAGCTGTGGATTGGTTGGCTGGGTGGCAATTTTAAAGATGGCAGCCATTGCTTCATACTCTGCCCAAGGGGGTTTCTCGGTGAGCATTTCTACCACTGTGCAGCCTACGCTCCTGAAACAGAAATGGAAGTAAAACATCAGATTACAAATAGAATCATGTCCTCCCTCTGTTGAAAACAAAAACTACAGCATGGTGGCATTTCAATATGCTACAAGTGGAAGACTGATGCCCATGCAACATTCCATCTCAATTTCAATTGGAAAAAAAACATCCCAGACTGATCACATAGATAATTACAACATTTATTTGAAACTCATACTAGCAACTGCAAGTCACAATTTATGTCCTGCTCCTTATGTCAGCTAACCTGAATGCAGTTACTCCAGTAGAAGATAGTTATGGGATTTGCTCATGTGACCCTGGAATCCATCCTTGTGCCTATAATTTTCCAAAAACTCTGACTGAGAACTTTGTTAGGGATAACAACATTCCATCCACGTTTCCAGGGTCCTTTATACCCTCTCCCATCTCCATTTTGTCTCGTTTCCTACTAGGGATGTTAAATATCAGTTAATTGAATAGTAGAGAGTAACCTCATGAATTCTTATCAGTTACTCGATTATACTATAGTACCCAGGAGTGGGGCCAGCAGCCAGTGCGCTCCAGCCCCACTTTCAAGGAGCCCCCTGCCACTCTGCGCTGCAGCCTCTGTATCAGAGGCAGCAGCATGGGGTGTCAGATGGGAGCTGGTCTGCAAGGGAAGCCAGTTTAAAAACCAGCTCCCCTTGTGGACCAGCTGCCTGTCGCCCCATGCTGCTTCTTCTGATACAGAGGCAGCAGTGCAGGGTGGCAACAGCCCCTGTCAGGGGAGGAGGTTTTCTGAGCTCCTGGACCCAGCGCAAGCTGGAACTGAACCAGGCTGCCTGCCTAGCTCCTAATACACTTTAATTGCAGAGCCACAGCAGGGGTAGGTCGTAGGTCTTGGACTGAGCCGGGCTGCTGGCCAGCGTGCTAAAAAATTTACTGGGGGAGGGGGCAGGAAAATGTGTGTAGTTTCTAGCATTAACCTATAAGCTTTTGATTATCGGTTAATTGACTAAACTATTACATCCCTATTTCCTACTTCATTTTTCTAGACTGAATTTCTAACAAGGATGCTTTAAACAAAGACTCATAATCCCCAAAACTGTTTGGATATCTAACAGGAAGACTTTTGAAAACTAACAGTTTATTCCAGCACTGCTTTCAACCTGAAAGAAGAATTTATGCACATTATCACTGCAATGATTTCCTCAACCATTTTAACTCACCACCACTTTTCTTTTAGAATTAAACCAACAGGCTCTTTAAATGTTAGCAACAACATGATTATTGGGTAAGATCTAAGTCAGGGCTACTCAACTTGTGGCCCATGGCCTGTTGGTTTACAGCCTGCGGGTGGGAGCCAAAACAAAAAAGTAATCAATATAATGGTCTTCTGTTGAGATGTGTTTTCGTAGTTAAGTTCCTGGACTGTCATTGCTCATTAAAAGTGCTGTCATATTGGTGGAAATCGGGTAAATGTTGAATTTTATTAATATCAACAGAACTGACTTAAATGGGACCCTGCATGTTATATAGTCTTGCCTTAATCTTTGTATTTGTGCCTGTCAGAGTGAAAGAAGCTATTTGCATTATATGCAACCACACTTAAGTTGCAGCCCTCGGCATGGGCTGTGAGTATCATTATGGCCCCCGGGGCTTGCAAAGTTGAGTAGCCCTGATCTAAGTTATATACTGCTCTGGTGATGTGGGTGATCTTATGAGATCAGAAAAATCCATAGTTTGATGAAAATGGTTTTCAGGAACCCATACCATATAGTCTAGTGTCCAGGCAGTAAAGTAATACAGTAAGACCCAAAGAGACTGCATCTCTGTCTTCTTGCTAACCAGTGTGGCAAGACAGACATTTACTTTTGTTATTGGCTTGATATACATTTTAAAAATGCTTAAGATGACAACGCTCATTGCAATCTATTAAGGAGCACTTAACTATTGAAAATTTATAGTATTGAAAACCATGCTGCAATAGACAGTCTCTCTCCCGCCTCTCTCTCTCCCCACTTGGCTTAGGGCAAACAATTTCAATTTCTGCAGAACTGACAGGCACAATAGGACACACCTGCTCACTGGCTTGAACAATCCTAGCTGCTTATAGTGTGGCACTCTTTATAATGCCCTTAAATGATGGTGCTGTTAGCAACATGTTCATTCACATCTATACACTTGGTTCTCTGTGCTCCCATCCGCATGTGTTTAAGGAATTCCCTCCTGTCTGAAATCACCTGCCAATTTTGCTTTGCTAGACTAGACTATGATGTGGAACAAGCTCATCCTTTAAATCAATCATTTTATCTATGCCCATTTCTGAAAGTCATGTAATGCTCCCCCTTTGCTCCCCTCTTCCTGTTAAAAAAAAAGTGTTTTTTACAATAATTGGCCCTGTATTTATCCTCATTCTTGTAAGAGTGATATCTCATTACATGTTCTGTGTCCCAAGCATTTTGATGAGGAACAGGACACTATTTAAATAAAATTATGAAAACTTTTGAGCATCAACCACCCAGAGTACAATACCCTTGAAAATAGCTCAGTGTCATCTCACTTGAGGTGGTCTTCAAATCACTATTTGTTCCTTTAGATGTACTGCTCTGAATGCTGCAGTTTTTCTTCTTTTATTATATAAAGTTTAAGTATGAAATATGTTGGCTATACGCTTATATTTTGTTTGATAGTGGAGTAAACTCAAAAGGTAATCCACCCTGTTAACATACAACGGATACTTTCTAGTATACGAGAGTTTCAGAGGGGTAGCCATGTTAGTCTGTAACAGGAAAAAAAACTTGAAAAATAACGAATAGTCTTGCAGCACTTTAAAGACTAACTTTCATCTGAAGAAGTGGGTTGTGCCCACAAAAGCTGTTGTTTAAGTGCATCCTGTACAGACCAACTCAGCTACCCCCTGAATCTTTTGAATTACTAGTGACATTTTTGTATGCCAGTGTCTTCTCCAGTGTTTACAAGTATGCCAGACGGGCCTAATTTCATGTGAACTTGGTCCAGAGTATTCTCTTGTGGTGCTCAGTCAGTCAGCACTGTGTTAAACAGATTCTTTCCCACCCCCTCCCACACACAATATATTCTTCGTGCCTAAACAGCTTGTTTTCATCTTGGGCAACCAGAAACACATCACGAGAGTGCTCATGCATAAAATCATGAAAATTTAAATTTTGCTGTGAAATCATCTCCTCTGGGGTAGCATGTAGCTGACTTTCATTAGAATAGCTCTTTGACATACCAGATATCTGCTTTTCTCCCATACCCTTCTCCACTGATAACTTCAGGACTCATCCAGTATGGAGTCCCTGTGACAGACTTCATTCCTGTGCCAGAGAGGCAGATAGTTTGAAGTCGCTTGCTGGCACCGAAATCACCTAGCTTCACATTGCCTGCTGAATCCCGTAGAATATTTGCTCCTGGAAGAAAATGAAAAATCTCTACTTTATATTCAGTAAAAGACCATCAACTATATGAGAATGAATGGCATCGGCACATACTTGGTTTAACCGGTGCATCATAATAATGGCTCTGTATATGCCATTGCATAGACTTTGCCCCTTGCCTCAGAACTGTTCTGTAGATTCTGAACTTTCATTTAAAAATATTTCTAGCCCTTACAATTGCAGAAAGAAAGCCTCAGAAATGTGAACCAAGTGTAATTGATGCATTGTCATCTACCTGCATCCACAGTATCTAAAAATTATAGTCCTGAGGCGTAACTGCCCTATTTGTCTCAGAGGATGCCACAATTCCACAGCTGCATAATTTGGCCAATTTCCAAAATGCCATGGTATTCATCCATCATTTTGCTGTAGCCTAGTCACCAAACATTTTTTCTGTCTCCCCAAGCTGCCTGCACACCCTCTTGCTCTGCAGCTTTGCTCATAAGGGTAGTTAATTGAATTACAGTTCATGCTCCCTGCAGTGTTCCCTGGAACCAGGCAACAGGGAGTTGGGAGAGCCAGAGCTAGAATCTAGCTTGCATCTAAATATCAGATGGAAGTGTAATTTGGTAAATTAGGAAGCAAGATGCCAGGCCAGGCCAGCTAGGGAGACAAAGTGCTAAAGCTAGCTACACTTCCATCTTCCCTGATTTTTATGAGGAGAAGGAAGATTCATGCTGATTCCAGTGGGAAACATGCTGGGAGCTGAGGATGAAGCAGTGGAACTGGATCACCTGGGAACAAAATCCTACCACTGACACTAACACTCATGAACACATTTTACATTAATGACTATTTCCCTCTCTGACCTATATCTGTGTGTGGATTGGGGGTGAGGGTGGGAATGGGGACAGGAGAATTTAAGAGTTTTTGCTGCACAGTACATGGAGCCTGGCTAATCTTAGATGAAGTTGCATTTGAATTAATTTAATATACAAAAATACAGTTAACATTTGGAAGGCAGTATACTAGACGCATCTCTCATCTAAGAATTTGCTGACGGTCTCTATGTCCTTTAAAAACTGACCAATTTGAAAAACAAATCACTGGATTAACTCAGTGCTCCCCAACCTTTTCCATAATCAGAGTGCTCTGTGGTCTCCACTTCTTTAGCCAGGGTTGCCTATTTCGCCCTTTTAGCAATATAAAATGACTGAGAGGCCACAGCTCCCTGACACTTATTTGCAACCCCTGGAAATCATAGAAGTCCTCCCCATGAACTCTCTTAGAAAGTTATTGACTTGCCAAATCTTATATTAAGAATGAATAAAAGAGAATATGGTGGGTAAGAAATACGTGAACTGGCATGTGCTCAAACTGAATGACGTACTTTTATATTTACAAGTTTATTTAACTTGGTACGAGCATGGTAGACTGAATCTGTCACCTTGACATTTACAAACATTTCTATGGACATATAAGCAACAAGAAATAAATGTAGCAATTTTAACAGCTGCGATGCGTTTACCTTTATCAGATTTAGTCTCACTCACTATAGGTTTCAACATTGTGTTCTCTGGATTACTATTCATAAACAAATGGTTTGAAAATCTCCAATATTAAAGCAGTCATATAAACCCCTATTAATTTCCTATTACTCACTAAAACA
The DNA here is from genome assembly GCA_030068395.1 of Apalone spinifera. Classification (NCBI taxonomy): domain Eukaryota; kingdom Metazoa; phylum Chordata; order Testudines; family Trionychidae; genus Apalone; species Apalone spinifera. The sequence goes on from JANRFK010006693.1 coordinate 68,035,564, forward strand.
GATTCCCTCTCCTCCCCTCAGTATGCAACATGGGCAATTATCAGATTTGAAAAACATTACAAAGACTGGACTACTGAAGGTAAATTCTGATGGACCTAACTTGAAGTTAAACCAATATTCTAGCATCACAAACTTAGGAACCCTTTAATTTTATTGCAATCATTTCCTTTTGGTTGATGTAACTTTAAATGTTTCAATGTCATGTTGCTTATTTAGAGAAAAGAACAGTTACTTACCTTGTAACTGTGATTCTTCGGGATGTGTTGCTCATGTCCATTCCAATATAGGTGTGTGCGCGCAGCGTGCACATGCCGTCGAAGACGTTTCCCTCAGCAGTACCCTTAGGGCCAGCAGGGAGCCCCCTGGAGTGGCACCAATATATCGGCCCGTATATACCCCTGCTCACCCCCTCTGTTCCTTCTTACCGGCATATTCCGGATAAAGGGCAGTGGGTGGAGATTTGGAATGGATACGAGCAACACATCTTCAAGAATCACAGTTACAAGGTAAGTAACCGTTCTTTCTTCGAGTGATTGCTCATGTGCATTACACTATAGGTGACTCCAAAGCAGAACCTAACTAGGTGAAGGGCCGAATGTTGAAACCACGGAGGAGTTAAGGACCGTCTACCCAGGGCAGCATCCTCTCTGGCCTGATGGGACAGCGCATAATGGTTGGCAAACGTGTGGAACGAGGACCATGTGGCAGCCCTATAGATGTCCAGGATGGAACCTGCGCTGCAAAAGCAGTGGAAGCTGCCACAGCTCTCGTGGAGTGTGCTCTAAGGGTCAGGGCTGAAATGCCCGCTATGGAGTAGCACTGCCTGATACAGGTGTTATCCATGAGGAGATCTGCTGAGTGGATACAGGTTGGCCTCTCATGCGTTCTGCAATGGCTAGGAAAAGTTGTGGTGATTTTCGGAACTGTTTGCTCCTCTCTAGCGCCCTTCGGACGTCTAACTTGCGTAAAGCTTGCTCTTTCCCCCAATGTATGCAGTTTCGGATAAAAGACTAGTAGAAAAATATCCTAGGAGGTGTGGAATGCAGAAACTACCTTCGGCAAAAAGGCTGGGTGAGGGCGGAGCAGGACCTCATCTTTAAAAAATACTGTGTAGGGGGGAATCTGACATCAACGCCCTAAGCTTAGACACCTGCCTCGCGGATTGATTGCCATTAGGAGGGACACCATATATGAGAGGGGGAGAAGGGAGCACGTGGCTAGCAATTTGAATGGGGGCCCCATAAGTTTGGATAGTACCAGGTTTAGGTCTCACTGGGGAATGGGTTGCTGTACATGTGGATAGAGTCTGTCCATTCCTTTTAGGAGCCTGTTGATCACAGGGTTGGAAAACTACAAATGAAAGTCTTTAACTAAATTAACAGGTACTTAACAGATGACTGCTGACAAGGAGAAGAACAGTGAAGGGAATGACTCTAAGATGAGCTGAGGGTTGTTCCAATGACCGTCATGGCGGTAAAAAGGAACTGAGTGGGTGAGGGGGCCAGTAGGGGTATATATGGGCCAATATATTGGTGCCACTCCAAGGGGCTCCCTGCTGACCCTAAGGGTACTGCTGAGGGAAAAGTCTCCGATGGTGTGTGCATGCTGCGCGCACACACCTATACTGGAATGCACATGAGCAATCACTCAAAGAAGTAGAACTTACTCCTCTTCTGAAGAAGTGGGTTGTGCCCACTACATGTGTTGTTAGTCTTTAAGATGCTACTAGTCTATTTGTTGGTTTTTAAGTTTTTCCTGTTACAGTAACTCGGTTACCCCTTTGATCCTCTTCTTTAGTTACCTTTAATATCTCTATGTACAATCATATTACTGTGCAAATAGTGAACTCCCTCCAAAATCTGCCGTGTGTATTTTCGGGTCACATTCTCTGTGAGTGCTCCATATGCTTTTAACTGGTCCTTAATGGAACCCTGCGAGCAAAAAGAAAAGTATTAATTACAGTACATTTAAGAATACTACAATAATTTCTTTCAACCACTATTAAAAAATAACTATGAATTCTATGAAGTTTGTACCAGAAATTTAGAAGTGAAAAGTTCTTCTATGGATCAGCTTTACCTGGAGCTAAACTAAATGACTGAGGAGTGTTTAACAGGAGCATAATGTCACCAGACAATGAACTTTAAAAATATCAAGTAGTTTAAATGCTGCTGAACTGCTGTCCAGGTAATACAGTACAGTATTTTCATTCTAAGCATGATATACTAGTTACATGATATTGTGTTTGGCACAATACATGACACCGCCACTGACAGTACACAGTCCATGTTAGAGAGAAATGCACTGGAAAGCCCAGAGCATGACATTTTAAAAACATTATTTGGCAAGTTTTTGGTCTCAATAAAACAAAATGAGGACAATTGATATTAAGACAAATCTCTGTCTACAAGTGATGTTTTTTTACATATCTTAATACAATTTGGATTGGCCATTTTAAATTATGCAAATGTAAGGGTTTAAAAAGAAACAGTATCAAGACAAACCACAAAGCTATATAGATCTTTTAAAACTGCACACTTTAATACTCTGTCCTCAAGATCTTAGAGCATTTTACAAGTCTCTAAAATGAGATCTTTCTCTCATCTAAAATCAATATTTTTTTCTGTGCAGCCTTGCAAACTAGAATGCAGCGATTATTTATGAACACTTCAGAATGCATGAAACTACTGCATCTCTTACTGTTCTGAATTTTGTTTGTTCTATTTTGTGAATATGTGAAAATCTGAACTTTTCAGAAAGCAAAACATTTCCATAAAGGAAACAGTACAACACACCTCTGTGCCAATAAAAGGACAGCTGCAAGATCTAGTTTTCAACTTATCCTCGGCTATTGTTAATTAATTTTTGCCTTCTCATCTTTGATTGGCTGCCATAATGAACGAGTAATAGTTCCTAATGCGCTAAGTGAAAGACCTACACCTTAGAACTCAAGCTTGATCTGTTTTTTCCCCATGTCAACAGGAATCCTACATATTGCGATAGCAAATTTATGAAGGGGTTATCTGGCTCAAGGGGTAATGTTACATTTGAGATACATGTTTAAAAGTTGTTTTAAAAGATCACAAAATTTTAAGACATTTGTTGCAAGAAGCAATTAGCCAGAAGTTCTCAATTATTGTACTCTCTAAATTATTCTAATTAGGAATTAATAAGCAAATAATACGGTGGGCAGTCAAATCTTATTATATATTTTAGAAATGCACATCTGTTTGTCTGTGAGCCTGTTTATTCAATAACTTTTCCTAAATGGTAAGAGTTATGGCCACCACATTTGGTCTGCTTCCTCTTATTACAAAGCCAAGTCAGGGTTTGGTTGTGCCAGGATAATGGAGTGTGTGTGGAATTCAAATGTTTCTCATAAAATGGAAAGGGAGGAGTCTGTAGGAGAGTTATGCTGCAGAGTAACCACAGGGGAGTAGCAAGGGGCCAGAAATGGGGACCAAGACATCTATCACCACCTCATTGGGCCAGCAGGGGGCAAGGGTGCAGAGAGGGACACCTATCTACTATATATTTTAGAGAACTTGTCCATTTGTGGAGTTGCAGCAGCCAGAGACAGGTACTTCTCACCTGGCCCCAAACTGCTGCAGTGAGAGAGGGCTGGGGTTATCCTCTCTCCTCAGAGCAGCCTACATAACGATATAAATGAAGAAAAAATTTATCTGAGTTAAAGACGCAAGCAAGAGTAAATCTAATCATGTTATAACGCACTTGTCTGTCTTTGGTCGACCATTCATCAGGCATTTCCTTAACAAATCGTGTGTGCTCCTGAAATCCATTTATGCTTGGCATTCTATAGAAATGATTGCCAGCAATGATCTCGGTTGCTTACCCCGGGCATGTATTCCATGAATATAGAGAGAGTCCTTTCTGGGGGATCCTTCAAGCAGCCATAATACTGAACAATTCTTTCATGCAGCAGATTTTTCAACAGCTGAATCTCACACTCAAGTGCATTTACCTCCTGAAAAGAAAATATACAAAACTTAAAGTTGAGAGAGAAATCATTTCACACAATTTCAGATTTCTGTTAAGAAGACTGACTTTGAAAAGTTTTTGATAAATGTGGATTGAGCCCAGGGTTTATTCTTCAGTTTTTGTAAAGTTAACACATTTTCTTGTTAGAAAATATCACTGTTAGAATAAGGGAGAGCAAATCTACAGCATAATCTGAGAAATGTTTGACTTCTATAAATTCTTTAGAGATATTTTCCAGTTATTTCAGTCTCTTGATTTCAAGACACATTCTCTCTCTCATACTCAGAAACTAGAACCTGTCAAGGAGCTTATTTTAAAATGTCAATGAATTCAAAGAAGCTGTACTATAATATGTTGCAAGTTTTCAGAGGGATGAAAAATTGTCAAATTCATTCTTTCTTTAGGTATCACTTTAATTAGTTTTTAAAAGCTTATTTCAAAGTTTTGCCAATAAGCAGCATATTCATAAATCTAAACTGTATTTCACAATTCATTTCCTATTTTAGTTTTGTTTTTTCCTCCCAGCTACATTTTATTTTCTTATTTATTTTATAGCATGGAAGTGCCATTTATTCCCTGCAATAAGTTTGTAATAAGTTCATTAAAAAATAGCTGTGATTTAGAGTTTTAAAGCATTTCAGAGACTCCAGGTGGAAGCCCTTCATCAAAAGTTGGTATCTATCCATCACAGACCACTTGTAGTGCTCCAAAATTTGAAGGAGATAATTTTCTTGATATTGCCATGGGAGTGTTACAAGAAGTAATGACAAGTGTGGTATCTTATGAAAAGTAATTTCTTCAAAAATGGCATCATGTGGTATCTATGTTTTCCATAACAAATTGGAGATTTTTACAATAATTAGTTTTTAAAGCTTCAGCACTTAAAAAAAACCAGCTGCAAGTTGTTGGTATATGTAAAATGAATAAGGGTCTGGGATAGTGGTAAGGAGTTCAGCCACAGCAGGCATTACCCTTGAACATGCTCTTTCCCTTCATTTTTGCAGCCTAGAAAAACAGATAAGCATGCAGCTTCTCTACTTTTTTGTGTCTTGTGCTTATCCTCATGGCACTGTATAAAATATCTTCAGGGTTAAATTTATTGTAATCTCTGTAACCTGCTGATTTAGAAAGTTTGTAGTGTAGAAAGTGTTGATTCAATTAGAAATTCTGTAAATAGTAATTGGGGCAGGTGTAATTGTATTCATTATTTGCTGATTAATATTCATTTTATGGGAGTTAACATTACTAAATAAGGTTTTAGAAAAAGTAGAGAGATGTGTGAATTAACATACTAAAATGTGTATGTTAAATGTGAGCAGGTGTAATTGTTGCCAATCTGTTGCCACTCGGATGTTGTGTTGAATGTCTGAGGTAAATGTGTGTGGGCAATAAAGCAGTTCTGTTTACCTCATCTGCTCCTGGGTCACCTGTTTCTTCTCTAACACAAGTCAATCTTTATTACTTCTGATAGTGTAGGAGCTAGAGATAACTGAGTGGACAGATGGAAGTTAGCCAGCTAATTCTGCAGCTGAATGGAGTCCAGTCTCTCCCTAAAATCGTACTGACTATAATGTCAATTTGTACGTAACTGCAGTCTTATCCATTTAACTGTGCTCTTTATCATAACATTCTCTGTTGGCTTCATTATAAAACAAAGCTAATGTAGCCTAGTCCCTATATTTTCTGTTTACTACTTACATTTCTGAAGATGTACTTTCCATGTTAGAGTATTGTTTAGCTTTATAGCCTCAGGTGGTGCTGAATTTGATAGTACATATTACTTTCATAGAGATAGCTCTGAAGATGAAATTCATGTGCAATGTAACACTAAACATTCAACTGAATTATTTTCATAAAAATTTTAATGAAACAAGATTATTTTTATCGTGCAGACTCACAGAAGTATATGTCCTCAAACATTCATAAAATTAAGAGAAGCAAAAAGCAACATCAATTTAGACATTCAGAAAACCACTCTTACAGCGATCCCTTCAAAAATATTTATCTCGGGGGCTCTTACCTTGCTGGTCTCTGGACTGTCAGGGTCAAATTGAACTTGTTTAACAGCCAATTCTCTTCCGGTGTCAGCATCATAACATAGATATACTCTGCCAAAAGCACCCTGACCCAGCAGCTTGCCAAGTCTCCAGTTAGTCGGAGCTCGTGGTGCTGAAAACATAAGTGTGTTTTATTTTCACAATAGCTTCTTAGTCAGTTGTTCCAGAAAAATTGGAAAACAGAAATAAAGTTTTTGGAAAAAACTCTGAGTTTTAATTAAAAAGCATGAATTTACAAAATTTCCACACGCACACAAAAAAAGTGTTCCTGTCAACTACCTAATAATCTATATTTTACCCATAAAAATATATTCAAACTAAGAGCTAATCTGACAAGGACTAAAATATATTTTACCACTCTGATATTTTACGAGTGCCCTATAAAAAACCACAAGTTGTGATCTACAGCAGCTACAAAGTATACGTACCTGGTATTAACATATACACCCAAACACCATGCTAATTCGGTCTCCCATTTACTACCACCCCCCAAAAAATTGACCCATAGCAGCAAGAATAAATAAAGAGAATACTTGAATGGTAAACATCTTAACTTTAGGTCCAGATGTACAACAACATTATTAAATGTTAAGAAAATCTGAAGTGATTAGTTATAATTATAATGTAAATCTATAATATCAACATATTAATGTAATAATAATGTAACATGTATTTTAGTAATTTTGCAAGTTCTGATCTACTAAATATTTAACAAGTTATTTTTTATTTTCCTTTGAAGACCGTAATGAGCCTTTTTAAACTCACAGCGGCTAGGAGGGCTGATGTCCATTACTGACAGGGTAGGATTTTCTATGTCACTTCCCCTTCTTCTCATTCGGTTATCTTCATACTCTGGAGTAAAGGTGCTACTCCCACTGCTTGTACTCAATGAGTGATCGGTGGGACTGAAACTGACTGGAGATCGGAAGCTGTTCCCCTGGGTCCTTCTGGCCCTCGGAAAGGTTTTACGACCTGCAATGATGCACAAAGACTACCTATAATACCATGAAGAATATGTACTAAATAATACATGTGTATATGTACACTACATGAAGTGTGCATTGAAAACATAATACAATTCAAATCTTTCATATACTATAATTGAATGATAATGAAAGTTACTGGTTTAGCCTGCTGAGAGTGGCGGAGTGGCACTGTATGTGAAAGATAATGTAGAACCAAATGAAATAAAAA
>JANRFK010006693.1:68055218-68072894 GCA_030068395.1 Apalone spinifera
CCCCCCCCCCCCCCCCCCCCAGACAACCACCAGCTGTTCTGAACAGCTGGCAGTCCCCCCTAGATGTCTATGCCCCTGGCAGTGGGAGGAGACTTCGCATGCTCCCCTCTGCTGTCCCTAAGTCAATCAGGGCCTGGGAAGAGGGAGCATGTGAAGGAGCTGAGCAGTTGCTGGCGGTTGATTTTAACTGCTGAGCTCCTTGGAGGGCAGGAGGAGACTTCACGTGCTCCGCTGCCCCCAAGGCCTGATTGACCTGGGGGTGAGGGGAGTACACAAAGTCTCCTCCCACCCTGCCCTGCAAGGAGCATGAGATGCTTAGAAGCACTGCCCCTTCACAGGAAGGAAGGAGACTTCACGCGCTTTGCCCCACCCCAGGCCAATCAGGGATTGGAGACAGAGGGAGCACGCAAAGTCTCCTCCCTCCCTGCCAGAAGCATGCATTGCTTCTAAAGGCTAGGGCAGGGCAGGAAGAGACTTTGCACGCTTTCCCCCGCCCCCAGACCTTGACTGGGCCTCCGCGGGCCAGATCAACTTGCTTGGTGGGCCGGATCTGGCCCGTGAAGGCCCTTTTGCCCACCCCAGTGTAGAAAATAGTACAGTACAGAAATTATGTTAAAGGAAATGTACGTAGTACGCACACAAAAAGGAGTAATTGCAGCACCTACATTAGATTAATAGAACTGCTTGATCTCTCTCAGGCTGAAATTTTTTTCAAAGTATGAGCAAAAATAATTTGGCTATTAAACGATAGCTAGCTATGGCAATGTTTTAAAAAAATCCTTTTGTTTTTTTAAAGAAACAGCTTTGAAAAGAGAACTTAAAATCTTGGAAGGAGATGGACATGGGGTCAGAAATGTTTCTTATTGTGTCTGACAATCCAGGTTACTTGCCCTTCTGAGTGGCTGGTCCAGAGAGGATAATCTACTACTGCAAAATAGTGATAGAGATGAAGCAAATTATTCCTATAGAATCAATGCTATGGACATAAGCAGGGCCGGCTTTAGGCCGATTCTCCCGAATCGGTCCCCACGCTGGCTGCTCCCCTCCCACAGCTCTGAGGTGTGTCAGGTGCGCTGTGGGAGGGGGCGGTGGCCCCGAAGGAGGAGCGCAGAAGCTTCCCTGGATTTAAAGGGGCTGGATTTTTGTGGGGGTTTTTTTTTTGCGCTCAACAAAAAAAATCTTGGCTGCTGGGGTCCCATCGAAACTTTGTGTGTGATGGGTTTTTTTGTGTTTGTTTTTTGTTGGGGGGGAGGGGCTCAACAAAAAATCCTGGCTGCTGGGGCCCCGTCAAAACTGTTCGAATTGGGCCCTGCACTTCCTAAAGCCGGCCCTGGACATATGCTATTTAGCTGAAGGGCCTAGGTTTAAAATACTACTGATGACTCATACATGCTATACATTTTTTAAGATCTCTAAAAGGGTGTCATAAGGAGGAGGGAGAAAACTTGTTCATCTTGGCCTCTGAGGATAGAGCAAGAAGCAATGGGCTTAAACTGCAGCAAGGGAGGTTTAGGTTGGACATTAGGAACAAGTTCCTAACTGTCAGGGTAGTCAAACACTGGAATAAATTGCCCAGGGAGGCTGTGGAATCTCCATCTTTGCAGATAACCATCTTTGTAGGTTAGATAAATGTTAATCAGGGATGGTCTAGACAGTATTTGGTCCTGCCATGAGGGTAAGAGACTGGACTCGATGACCGCTCGAGGTCCCTTCCAGTCCTAGTATTCTATGATTCTATACATTCTGGAGTCTACATACATGCAATCTTTGGCCTCACTGCCAACAAGAAGAATAATGAATTTTTATTATCTACAGAACTGGGCTGGATCTGATCAGAAGAATAGTAGGCAGTGCTGTCCAGTGGATAAGGAGACAACTTCTATTCTCAGTTCAGACACTGACTTGCTATGCAACCGACAAGCCACTAACACCATGCCTCTGTTTTCTCTTCCACTCTCTCTCATCTACTTAGATTTCAAATTCTTTATGGTAAATATTGAGTCTTACTAATTGTGAAAACAGAGCTTCTCTCGCCAGGCCCTGATCTCAAAAGGGGCAATAAGGCAACACTGTAATATGGATAAATAATGACCCAGATGCGAAAAGCACTACATATCCCATTTTCAATCCTCTGAGCTACCTAGACAGGATACTGATATTCAGAGACCAGGAATTCTTGTAGATTCTAATACTGAGCTAATCCACCAGAATGAAACAAATAGATCAGACACACAGAATGCCACACCCCCATGTACCAGCCAGAAGAAGGTGGTAATACTTACTAGATTTACAGTACTCTACTTTGTTAAACCATTATACACACATTAACTGACAAGGTGGTAAATTGGTAGATCAGTCAGCCACCATGTTCATAGTGGCATTTAATCAAGTGGAAACAAGAAAAAATATTTACTTGATCCATGCTTTCTGGAATGAACTCGCCTTCACTATTGATACTAGTGAATGATCCATTTCGTACCACCTGGTGCAGCTCATCTGGAATGTATCCTGGGGGAGGTGAACTTCTATCACGAGTATTAGAACCTTAAAAAAAAAAAGCAGCAGTTTGTTGTTTTTTTACACTAAACATTTAGGCAAATTTAAAAAAATGTACTTCTATTTAATGTTTCTTTTATTTTTACAACTAAAATTCTTTATCGCCTAATTCACCAGCATGAATAAATCTCAGTAAAAGTAACAAAGCATCAACACATAAATCAGGATTAATAGAGATCTTCTCATATGAGTGCAGACAATTTAAAAGGAAAGCTCATACACTTAAAGGCACAGGAATATTAATTGCTTTACCTATTACAGACAGCCTGTTTTTCCTCTCTGCCACTCCAAACACTGTATTATCCAAATCTTCTAGTGATGGCAGGGGTTCCATGTTACTCAGAGCAGGAGCCTAAAAATGGAAAAAAAAATTAAAACTATTAATTCTGTAGTTCTGAAAGGAAAGCAATAAATAAAAATACACTACAGATTTCCAAAAGCTCTTTATGTTAAAAGAAATGTTTCTATGCTATATATCCATTTTGCTTCAAAGTCCATATAGTCTATATCATTTCACCAGTTTATTCAAACATTTCTACAACCAGGTTTTAAATTATATTGAAATAGCAAAATATGTTTTTTGTTATAATTAGGATTTTTTTCAAACTTGCAATTTTCAATTTGTGAAAAAAATACATTATTTTTTAAGCTCATGTTTGGCTTTCAATTCTAAAGAGTCACTATATGAAATAATTATTATTTATAATGTAACAACTTAAATGACCAAATCCTATTGTGTTTGCAGTGAGATGACAAAAACCTACTATACTTGAACCTCTTTAATCTGGCAACCTTGGGAAATAGGGTAGGCCAGATTATGGAATTTGCCAGACCCTGGGTGTTCGCCATAATGAAAGGCGTGGGGGATCAAAGCACGGGGTCGGGAAGGAAAGGAGGGTAATAGGAGTGTCCTGTGGGTGAGGGGATGGGACCTGGGTGGTCCTCCAGAGTAGCACTTTGCTACAGCCAGTCTCCCAGCTAGGGGAAATGGGGAGCAGCAGCTGTGCAGAGCCACTTCCTGCTCCCCTGCCAGGGTCTGAACTACAGATATCCCCGGATCATGGAAAAATAGATTATGGAAGTTCAATGTATTTTCATTGTTAACACTTGTTGTGACAGATGCATTTGAACATTTATTTTTATTTAAAGAAACAACTTGAAATTGTTAATCTAAAAATAGGTACAATAGCAGTTTCAAGATCTGCACCAGACCCTGAAATTACATGCCAATGTTGGAAATATTACATCATATTTTACTATTTTAATAAATGCATCTTTTGCTGTTGTATAAACCCCCCCCCCCCCCACACACACACACACAGAGGGTAAGTAGAACAACTTAACTCTCCAGGGGAACAGAGTGAAGTTGACCAAATGTAAAATTATGTTACATGCATAAAGTAAATAAACTGAACAAACAGAAAAACATTCTAATCTGAGTAACCTTAGGCATTACAATAACTGTTACATTTCAGATGGAAGTGCAATTTAATTAGGCAGTATCCTTTTAAACTCTTTAATCTAGCCATTAATATACTAATACCTGTGTATTTCCATGTATTACAAGCAATATCTTGAGGCTCTTCATGTGAACACTACGATCTAGTAGTTCAACAGCTTTGTCCAAATCATCCTGTGTGGTTAATGGAATCACCAACTACAGGAAGATAGGAAAGTAGTCAACTTAACAAGGAACACAAAAAGAGTAGGGTTGGTAGTAACATATAGCATCAGGGTTTGTAACAATTTTCAAATCGTAATGTTGATTATATACATTCCCAATGACTTATCTATTAAGTAAATTACAGTATTCAAGGAATAATTCCAGACATGAACATTCCTAGATGGGATAAATACAAGCTGCACTAGAAAAACCATGAACTAAATTAATTTGCCTAGGCCAGAATAAAACTAAAATCCACTAAAATAATAAACTGACATTTTAAAGCCATAACTAGATTTTAATCAAATTGGAATGAAAATATCTTATATTTATATAAAGAAACTGTTCTACATCAATAGATTTACCCCGTGCACAAGTACCTATTCTAATGAAATGTGAGGAATAAAACATTTTGCAAATTTCGCTACCTGTCACTCAAAGAAAATACAGGGGAGAAGGGGGGAGTAGAAGGGTACGTTTTAGAACAAAACCAAATACTAAGCTATTAAATAGTATCTATCTGTATCATGTTACTATTAAATAGTATCTGTATCATCTACTATTACAGAAACCCATCATCAGGAATTGGGACTTCATCATAATGGTCACTGTAAGCAGGGGCAAATGAAATATGGTCGATGGCTGGATTTGGCCCACCAAACTAGGGTCAAGCTTGCCTCAATACTCTGGCCTCCAACAAACCTTGCTCCCCACCTGCCACAGCCCCACACGCTACTCAGGGGGGGCCAGCTGCTGGTACTATGTGCATCTCTGTACTAGGGGTGTTAAATTTAGATTAACTGCTAATCGAATTAGTCGATAAGGGCGCCTCCACCTTTGAAGTGTAGCAACAGCCCTGGGGCTGTTGCTACACTTCAAAGGTGAAAGCGCTACAGGTAGCACGGGGCCAGTGGGGGACTCAGGCAGTCCCCCACTGATGCCTGTGGCATTGCAAAGCAGCAGCGCTGCATGGAGCCTAGGGTCAGCTGAGGACTCTGAGTCCCCAGCTGACCCCGGGCTCCACACGGCGCTGCCACTTTGAAACACCGCATGGAGCCTAACACCAAATGACCTTCAGTCATTATGAAAATACATTCAATTTCAATCTTAAAAATGGTCAGCTGTCAAAACCACTAATTCATTTAAAATATGAGAAACTGAAGATTTAGGAAGGCAGAATATTACCTCATTATTGCTGTAATGCAAGTCCATAGGCTGTCCAAAAGCCACTTTAGCTTTAGAAGCAAGATCTTCTAGTTTGAGAGGCCTGGGAAATTGTAGAATCCTGCAACACAAAAATTAATTTTTAGAGAACTTTTTCACTTGTTTGAAAGGATTACTGCTTATTAATGAATTACCTACGAGTAATCTTATTACAGAAAAAGAAAAAAGGTTTACAAAACTTCTGCTGACTTTTAGAACATTAATATGCAGTATACATTTTAAAAAGCATATTCTGCAGTAAAAATTAAAGGAACTCCCAGTTAATAAGCATAAAATTAGGCCCTGCTATCTGTGCTTTAGTAACATACATATTGCTCCACTCTGATGAGTGCACACACAGCCTTAAATATTTCAAAATTCTGCTTAAAGTGTTCCACAGTGGAGGTTTCTTGTAAATTTCAATAACTTCTGTTTAACAGAACTAAACAGGACAGAAGAGGCAGTCATTATTGAAGCTTGATCTGCACTACATAATTATTTCAGTATCACTGCATCACTCAGGGGCATGAAAAATCCACACCCTGAGCGAAATAGTTACACCAACTGTAACCCCTCCAGCTACTGGGTAGACGGTGCTATGATGGCAGGAGAGCTTCTCCCTTGCATAGGTGGAAGTAAGCCAATGAGAGCACTCTAGCCTGTTGGCTTAGAGCAGGGGTGGGGAACTTGCGGCCCCCAGCTTGCCTGGATCTGGCCCCCCGAGGCTCAGGGCTCCAACCCCAACATTGGGGAGTCTGCGCTGGTACTCCAGCCCCTCACTTTCTCCTGCAGGGCTGGACAAACAAAATCTACTAGCCTAGGCCCCCCTAGGCTCCAGTGTGTGAGGGGAATATGGAGAATGTCTTTCTCCTTCTCAGTCGGGTACCACATCAGTGAGGGGTTTGTTTTTTGTTTGTGTGCAGCCCCCGACTGATTTTCCTGTGGGTCAATAGCCCTTGAACCAAAAGAGCTTCCCAACCTCTGGCTTAGAGCGTCTTCACCAGACAGCTGCAGCTGCACCAATGTAAATTTGTAGTGTAGACCTGCCCTAAGAAAAATAGGATGTAGACTAGTAATGGGCTGATGAGCATACTCTCTACTTCAGCATTCTCTGGTACAGCAACATCTGTGGCCAGGCATGATCTAGCTGGATGTCTACTTATCATGGGTATGACCAAGTTTCCTGCAGTCCCATAGTTTGTTTACAGCTACTATCCCTAGCTCTCCGTGGTCTGTGCTGTTATTTAACTCTAATTTACCCCCAAATATCTTCTCAGAGCCAATAAGCCGTGAAAATGTTGGTAACTTTAATAGACAATATTGACTTCCCAGGGTTTGGCAAATTCTCTGTTTTGGCACCAATCAGGACCAGAGGGTGCTAGTCTAGAGAGGTTCATGCTGCACCTCCATTTTAGGCAACTAACATTTTCTAAAAGCAGGAGCGCAGCTTGAAAATGTCACCTGCCCACCCTCTTTTTGGAAGGTATGAGACCATCAACATTAATGTTTTTCTTTAGGTAAAAATCCCTTAACATTTTCTAAAACGTGGGTTATAAACTCACATTAAAGATTTTCCATTATCTGAATGCCACCAAAATTAAAAGATCCTAAATGTGTGTCACTCTCAGAGCTTCCATTACATACAAGTATCTCTCATATACAGGCAATTAAATTATTTCAATGGAAAGGCCATCTAACAGACTTTTGCTTCATCTATGTTCTAAGTTAGAGGCAAATATGAACCATAAATCCTGATAAGAAATTCCACTTGAATTTTATTATTATTATAATACTGGAAAATTATCAATGGTTAATGGCCCCTTTTATCTGTGTTCAGATTATTATATATTATTAAATATGATATACCAGTAAGAACATTGTTTTCTTGGGGGAAAGGAGGACAGAAAGCTAGATTAAGGAAAGTCACTCTTTCCTTTATCACCTTAATTGTACATACAGTAAGCTTGGAACTTTGCACACTAGAAGGCTTTGGCTATGTATTTAGAACACTATCTTCATTATCTTAGGAACTCATGAATAGCTTATGACTCCTCCTTTCAACCTCCTATTTTACAACAATGTGGAAGCATAACCTTATGTCCACTGTGCTACACTATCCATGTAATTTGGAGGTGCATGTTCTCAAAGAACATCAGAATTCAACCTGCATATTGAATTTGGTCTATCCAGTATCACCTATTTGCAGGCAAGCTTTCACCAATAGAAGTGGGCCCAATATAAAAAAAAAAGAGTTACCTCACCCACCTTCTCTCTCCAGCTGAGCATTTAGCACCAAATTACTTCTAGCTGGTATAGAGTCCTATATTTTAAAGGTGGCTATACAGATGTCTTTTGCATTACATAAAACACTCTTCCATTAATGATGTGCTAATTCATTTCCATTGCAATTTCAGACATCAGACAGTGAAGTCTGTTAAAGGCCACTAAAAGTAGGGATGTCAGCAAGTAGTCGACTAAATGATTAACCAATAAGCTGAAGCTTACAGGTTCATCTTGTTGACTACTCGCATTCCCTCCTCTGGGGAGGGGAGCAGGAGCCGGTGCTGGGGGGAGGGGGAGGGAATCTGAGCTCCCCACTGAGCAGTCTCTGCTGCCACCCTGCACTGCTACCTCTATCAAAGGCAGCAGCACGGGGGCAGCAGGCAGCCGGTCCGCAAGGTGAGCTGTTTTTTAAACTGGCTCCCCTTGCAGGCCGGCTCCCTCTAAGAGTACTTCTATTTTTCCAACCATTTTAAAAGGTGGCCACACTAGCATTCTGATTAGAAAGGAAGGACTTGCACTGATAAGATTTTACAGACCAGTAATGTCTGGTGATCCGTAGCACAGGCTCCAATGTAACTTAAAAAAAAAAAAGAGAACTGTCACATTTGTTATTGTTAAAAAGGGAGTCCTCTTTATTACCATCACTAGCCGAGCCCTGCCTCACGGCTGCAGTGCAATAGGCTGAAGGACGGCAGAGACAGGAGGATGCGGCAGCAAGGTGGGGAGGACGAGCGGGCAGAATGGGGGGCAAGTGAGTGAGAAAGGGCCTGGGGGTACCGGCTCAGAAAGCCGAGGAAGGGACACGTGGAGCACAGCGGGCAGTGACTTAGCACTAGCCCCACCGCTCACAGCATCTCCTGCTTCTTTGTCCCTGGGCCCAATATGCCGCTTGGAGAAGTCATCATGCCAGGGCAGCAGCAGGTCGATGGACCACAAAGTGCTTCCCCTCTCCACCGCGTTCTGCTGTCCCTGCTGTCCCCACCTATTGGACGGGGTCCCCCCGGGGCACCGCCCCAACAAGGGGCCAGAAGGTGCAGCAGGGAGCTAGTGACAGCACTGGTATCATGCAGACCTGTGCCTGCTGGGGTGGGCGGCTCATGGGCCAGGGTCCCACGCTGCTCCTGCATACCGGGGCTGTCTGGCAGGTGGCAGCAGTGGGGCAACAGAGTGTGGCGGGGGACCATACCTTGCGGTCCATTAAGCAGCTACTGCTGCAGCACGATGACTTCTCCTAGTGGCATATTGGGCCTGGTGACAGAGTAGCGGGAGATGCTGCAAGTATTGGGGCTGGTGGTAAGCCCTGCCTAACACGCTTCACCCATCCCTCCCTTGGCCCCCTGAGCTGGGTCTTCCCACAGGTCCCCCCTTCCCTCTGTGCCTGCCCCCTGTGCTGCCACATCCTCGTGTCCCAGTTTGGTGGAGGCGGTGGGGAGGAAACGGCAGCCATCACCGCAGCCTACAATATCCTACCTTTCCTGAGTATTCTCAAATGTTGTGACAGATGGTGTGATGGACACCTCTCCTTTTATAATAGTATAGGTTATTGGTTACTGATAGTACTGTGGATCCTTGGTGCTGCATGCCCATGAATATGAAGATTAAGGCCCTTACTCTAAAGAGTTCACTATTTACACAACAAACGTGACCATAATTTGAGGTTTTTTCCCCTTTAGGCCACGTTCAACAGTTTAATGTGTGACCACCTCTCTCTAGGCAGGTCTAAGGTTAATGGAAGGAAGCATATTGGCAGGAAATACCTGGAGAAGAGAAATAAGGCATGGCAAGCCATTTCAGGAACAGAGTTCCAAGAAAAGGAGATGCATGAAAGAAGCACGGACGTGAAGGAGAGTGGGAAACCTCCACAAAGGGGAGACAATCATACATCTTCATTTTAATTATGCTTTTAAACTTCTGAATATCTCACTCTGCCTCCAATATGAAGTTGCATTTGAACTGAAATTTTAGTAGAAACCAAGGAAAATTGCCCAGTTAAAAATCCCAAAAGACTTTTCTATAGCAGAATTGCTCATTAGGACTTTCCCACAAAACCACAGTCAGTACAGAAAGAGCAATCAAAGTGTTTCCTTGTCATGCTAATGCAGGGCTTGATCCTGCAAACACTTATTTATATTGGCATACGTTCCACTGATTTCACTCATCTGAATAAAGTTGTTCATATGAGAGCATTTAAATAATCAGGTTCATTCTTTGGAATTTGAATATAAGAATCATATTTGACAATTCCTTGGCTAATGGAAAGGGTATAAAGTTAATTATGCAATGAAAAAAATTCTAAATCCCATTTTTCACACTGACAATTATATGACCTTAAATTTGGGGCTGGAAGAAGCCTTCGGATTAGTCTGGCCGCCTGCAGAAATACATGAATTGCTCATTTCTCTGGAAGTTATATTTAGAGTTTGCCTATATATTTCTAGCAACAGTGGCACAACTATTCTGGGTCAGTTATTCCTCTGACTTCATGACCAATTTTTTTTCTTAACATTTAAATCAGTCCGGTCTCCTTTTATATATCATTGCTACTAATGACTTCCATACACAGCATCAAACCGCAGCACAGTTGGAAAGTAAATCTTGTAGCCTCGGTAATTACTATACATTCTTTGTACAGATAAATTAGCTCTGGTGGCCCAGTTCACATTTTGCATTCTCATTTCACGTACTATGAATATATTAATTCAATAATCCCTGACCACGTATGCAAATTTCATTTGGCAAGTCATTTGCTAATTAGTTTTAAGTAGAGTTTGGGGGGTCTATATTTAACAGCTTTCAATTACTTCTTTAAATGATGCAATTCTCTTTATTTTGCCGTTTGTGCTGAATATTCTACTTCTCTTAAGACACACATACAATTTTTATAAAATGGTTACCTACCTTTCATAACGGTTGTTCAAGATGTGTTGCTCATGCCCATTCCAACTGTGGGGGGGGGGGCATGTGTGTGTGCGCGCGTGCCCCACATGCACAGTCGTTAGAAGGTTTGCCCTCTAGCAGTACCTGCTTGGCCAGCTGTGGAGCCCCCTGGAGTGGTGCTGGGATAGTGCTGTATATAGACCACCCCACTCATTTCCTTCTTGCCAGAAAACTCAAACAGAGGGAAGACAGCTGGGTCTTGGAATGGACATGAGCCACCCCTCTCGAAGAACAAGTTACAAAAGGTAGATAACCATTTTTTCTTTGAGTGATTGTTCACATCCATTCCAAACAGGTGACTCCCGAGCAGTTATCTGGTGGAGCGGTTGGAGATTACTGAGTTGCCAACAGAAGCACTGGTCTTCCGAAAACAGCATCATCTCTGGCATGCAACTGAATAATGTAGTGCAGTGGTTTTCAAAGTGCGGTCCCTGGACCACTAATGGTCCAAGGCTACCTCCCAAGTGGCCTGCAGCTCAAGCTAATCTCGTCCCCCTCTCCCTCATTCCCCTGCAGCAGGGAGCATGCTGGCACTCTAGCCTCATGTCCACCAAGCCCCGACCCTGCCACACCGGCTCAAAAGAGACAGAAACAAAAGACAGGACTATGCAGCACTTTAAAAAACCAACAAGATGGTTTATTAGGTGATGAGCTTTCGTGGGCCAGACCCACTTCCTCAGATCAATTTGTGGAAGAAAATTGGCACGACCATATATACCAAAGGATACAATAAAAAAAAAGTGAACACATAAAATTGATAAATCCAATTTTAGAACAGAGGGGGTGTGAGTGGGGAAGGTTAGTGTGTGTGAGGTAATGACATTAGGGGTGATAATTGGGGAAGCTATCTTTGTAATGGGTGAGAATTAGCATCTTTGTTAAGGCCCGTATGTAAAGTGTCAAATTTAAGCATGAATGACAGTTCTGAGGCTTCTCTTTGAAGTCTGGAGTTAAAATCTCTTTGAAGATGACCTAACCACGCCAGTTACAAGATCAAGAACACATATTCCTGTTCATCCAGAAATATAATTTATGCTATCATGTGCCTAAAGTGTCCGTCCGCTATATATATTGGACAAACTTCTCAGACACTTTGCCAAAGAATCAATGCACATAAAACAGACATCATGCTCTTTCACAGAGAGAAAACTGTTGCTTGCCATTTTAACCAGACTGACCATTCTCTCAATGACCTTAAAACATGCATATTGCTTCAAAGAGATTTTAACTCCAGACTTCAAAGAGAAGCCTCAGAACAGTCATTCATGCTTAAATTTGACACTTTAAGTACGGGCCTTAACAAAGATGCTAATTATCTCACCCATTACAAAGATAGCTTCCCCAATTATCACCCCTAATGTCATTACCTCACAGACACTAACCTTCGCCCCCTCACGCCCCCTCTGTTCTAAAATAGGATTTGTCAGTTTTATGTGGTGTTCACTTTTTTTTGATTGCATCACTTTGGTATATATGGTCCTGCCAATTTTCTTCCACAAATTGATCTGAGGAAGTGGGTCTGACCCACGAAAGCTCATCACCTAATAAACCATCTTGTTAGTCTTTCAAGTGCTGCATAGTCCTGTCTTTTGTTTCAGCTAGACCAGACTAACACAGCTGCATCTCTATCACTATTCTACATGCAAAAGAGACAGAGCAGAGCCATGCTGCATTTCTTACCTCCCTCCTGCCCAGCTCAGCTGAGGGAACTGCAGGTAGTCAAAGGCTTCCCCCGCATGGAGTGAGGGGGGCAGAGAGTGTGAAGAAAGCTCAGATGGACAGCAGCATAATTAAGGGCTTTCCCCACAGGTGGGGGGAGTGTGAAGAGAGAGTATTTCTACACTGTGTTTCTCACCTCCCTCCTACCTAGATCACTGGGGGAACACCAGCATGACAGGCTTTCCCTGCCACTCTCATTGGCTAGAGCTGCAGTCAATGGGATCAGCAGGAAACCATACTGGAACCCACAAGGACGCGAAGCCAAGTAAGCAGCTCCCTCCATGCCCAGATCCTGCACCCCAATTCCCCCTCACTTCCTCCCACCCCGTGAAGACCCCACACCCCCAGCTTGTTTCTACAGCAGGGCTGGGCAAAAGATAATCTGCGGGCCGATCCAGCCTGCAAGAGTCTCAGCCGGCCCCCGGCTAAGGAACCTGCTGGCCTGCTAGCTGGGAGCCAGGTAAGGTCTCCCAGCCAGAGTATGCCCCCCTCGCTCCCAAACCTCTGCTCCCCTACACCTCATGTAATCCAAGCCTTCTGCACCTCTGCTCCAGATCCCATAGACCTTCCTAGACACTGCATCTCTTTATATGTCAGAAAGCCCTCCCAGGCTTTGCACCCAATCCACTCTCCCTGTTACAGCCCAAATCCCTGAACCCCCTTCTGCACCCCTGCCCCAGGTTACAACCTCCTCCCAGACCCCGCATCCTATACTGCACTCCTACAGCAGGTTCTAATCCCCTCCCAGGCCTTGTACTCCCTCCTCCTACACCCCTCTCCTGGGGCCAGAATCATCTCCTGCACCCATACTCTTCCCAGACTCTGCACCCCACTTGCCTGTCCCAAGTCACAACCAAACCCCTGCACCCCTACCTCAGGGCACTCTCCTCTCCCAGTCCCTGGACCTCCTCCTGATCCCATTCTGTTGCTGCAGGGCACGATACGCTCATTCACCCAACCTCCATCCCAGACCCCCACACCTCCTCCATTAATAATGGAAGAGTGCAGCTCTCCATCACTTAGCAAGTGTCTCCGTGGGTGCTCCACTGTTGGTGTCGGGCTCATCCCAGCACCGCAGCTTGGAGATTTTTCTTAGCCGTAGTCGACCAGACAGTGCATGCGCGGTAAGCGCCATGCACTGGTCGCGCCCTTTTGTCTCACTGCTCATCGATCTGAAATGAGAATAGAAAAGGCTCCGGACCAGGGAGGTGGGCGGGACGTGGAGCACCCACGGGGACACATCTCGAAGAAACATGGTTACTGCACAAGGGGGGGAACTTCCTCTTCTTCTTCGAGTGATCCCTTCGGGTGCTCCACTGTTGGTGACTACACAGCAATACTCGTCTGCATTACGGACGTAGATTTACTGTTACAGGTGAGGACTGCTGAGGCCACTGCTAGTTGACATGCAATTGCGTAATGTTGTGTAAATGTAGTGTCAGATGACCACGTTGCGGCTCTACAAATGTCCATCAACGGGACTCCTTTGACGAATGCTGCTGAAGTGGCAGCTGCTCTTGTAGAGTGCACCCTAGGGCGAGACTGGAGTGGTCTTTTTCAGATATTGTGGCACATGGTAATTCACTGAACTATAAGTTTCGAAATACGTTGGCTGGAAAAAGGACAGCCCTTGGAACAGCCAGAGTAAGATACTATGAGGCGGTCTGTCTTATGCCACTACTGAGTTCTGTGGATGTAGAAAGGTAAGGCTCGACGTACGTCAAGGGTATGTAGCAAAGCTTCCTGAGAGGATGGGTGAGGCTTCAGATAGAAGGACGACAACACAATAGGCTCATTAATATGGAACTTTGAACAAACTTTAGGAAGAAAGGCAGGGTATAGTCTTAAGACAACTGAGTTTGGGGTAAAAATTGTAAATGGTGGGTTAGCCATAAGTGCAGCCAGCTCATGCTGATGTGATTGCTAGGAGAAAGAGGACCTTCACTGTCATTATTTGAAGAGAGATTGAGGCGAGAGGTTCGAACAGATGGTGCATGAGAGTGTCCAATATTAGGTCAAGATTCCAAGAAGGAGGTGGTGGGTTAAGATTAGTTAAATCCTTGAAGAATCTTTTCGTGATAGGATTAGCGAATACTGAAGTACCGTCCAGAGTGGTGAAAGGTACTAATTGCAGATAAAATGTACTTTCAGAGAGGACAGTGCAAGACCCGACTGATGTAGATGTAACTAACGAAGAATGAAACAGTCATGACTTTTCAGGAGTGATGTCGAGCTGGGAGCACCATAGAGAAAAATCGATGCCACTTTGACAGGTAGGTCATGCGCGTGGATTGTCTCCTGCTATGCATCAGTACGTGCTTGACTTGATGTGAGCAAAGGTGTTCCCATTCCATGAACCAGACAAAAGCCAAGCCGTCAGGTGCAAAGTGTCCAGTCTGGGGTGAAGTAGGCGACCATGATTCTGGTAAAGAAGGTCTGGAAGGGGAAGGAAGGACGAAGGGAGGCTTCACCGACATTAGATGTAGGAAGGGAAACCAAGGCTGTCTCACCCATGCTGGTGCGACAAGGATCACTAGTGCCCGGTTTGCCTTGATCTTCTCCAACACTTGAGGTATAAGTGGGGTTGGTGGAAATGCGTACATCAATTGAGCCTTCCAAATGGTCAGGAATGCGTCTCCCAGTGATTTCCTCCCCATGCCTGCCCTAGAACAAAAAAGGCGACATTTGGCATTGTTTTTTATGGCAAACAAATCTACTCAGGAAGTCCCCGACCGATGGAAGATTTGGTGAAGAACATCTAACCGCAATTCCCACTCATGATCGTGGGGAAATGTTCTGCTGAGACTGTTCACTATGGTATTGTTGATGCCTGGTAAGTATGACGCGATTAGGTTGATGTTGTTTGTTAAGCACCAATTCCACAATTGTATCACTTCGGCACAAAAGGGATCGTGATCTCGCTCCCCCTTGCCTGTTTATATAAAACATCATAGCTACATTGTCTGTAAAAATTCTGACAATTGCACCTGATATGAAGTGTTTGAAGTGGCTGCAAGCGAGATGCACGGCTCTGAGTGCTACTAAATGTATATGGAGTACTCTTTCCGGAGTGGACCATATGCCCTGAGTTGTCATGCCGTTCATGTGAGCCCCCCATCCTAGGAGGGATGCATCCGTCATTATCTGGAAAGAAGGTTGAGGACAACGGAACGGAATGCTCGCCATTAAGTTCTGTGATTTGATCCACTACAGCAGGGAAAAACGGACCTGAGGTGGAGTAACCAGTTTGTGGATGTCGTGTTTTGCTAGAATGTAAACTGACACTATCCAATGTTGTAGGAATCGGAAATGAAGATGGGTATGCATGACCACGAATGCGGTCGCAGCCATATGACCCATAAGCCGAAGACAAATGTAAATCGGTACAATGGGAGCTTGTTGGAGAATTGCAATCAGGTCTTGTATAGCATGGAACCGCTCAATTGGCAAGTATGCTCTCGCAGTGATAGAATCTAGTCTGTATAGCATGGAACCGCTCAATTGGCAAGTATGCTCTCGCAGTGATAGAATCTAGTCTGGCTCCTATGAAGTTTATGACCTGAGTGGGCTCTGTCGTGGACTTCTGCTCGTTGACAATGAGTCCGAGGGAGTTGAAAGTGCGCCTGACCATTGAGACCATGCGAAATGCCTCGTGTTGAGTTCTCGCCTTTAATCAGACGATCGTCTAGGTACAGGAAGATAACTGCTTTGCAGGCGTAAATGGGCAGCCACCACAGATAACGTCTTGGAGAAGACACTTGGGGCCAAAGCCAAGCCGATCGGGAGAACGCGGTACTGAAAATGAGTGTCGCTGGCCACAAAGCGGAGGAACCGACGGTGAACCGGATGAATGGTGATATGGAAATAAGCATCCTGCAAGTCGAGGGCTGCAAACCAGTCTGCATTGTCGAGTGCTGGGATTATGGACGTGAGAGTAGTCATTTTGAAGTGTTGTTTCCGAAGGTATTGGTTCAGTCTTCACAGATCCAAAATGGGCCTCCATCCTCCTGTTTTCTTTTGCATCAAAAAGTTAACGGGAATAAAACCCTTTTCCCCTGAACTGTAATGGTACCATCTCTCCAGCTCCTATTTCAAGTAAACGGTGTACTTCTTGTTTCAGAAGACCTTCATGAGATGGGTCCCTGAAGAGGGACGGGATTGGTGGAGAGGGAAGAGGAATGGAAGTAAACGGGATCGCGAAACCGGACCCGACGACCTCTAAGACCCATCGATCCGTAGTTATTTCGGCCCATCAGTGGTAAAAGGGCCGTAACCTGTGATGAAATAGAGGATGGTCCTGGATGGTTGGTTCGACAATGGCAAGTGGTTCACAGACCTCGATGGAGGAGTCAAATTTGCTGCTTCTGGCCTGGTTGAGCGGTCATGCATGACGGTTGGGCACATTTGCACTGCACTCTTTGTTTCTGTCTGGGCTGGTCAAAGGGACATCGTTGCTGTCTACGGTATTGGAAATCGTACCACCTTTGATATGGGTAATGCCTCTTCTTCCTGTACGGAGGAGTATACATGCCCAGAGTGCGTAGTGTAGTTCGGGAGTCATTACCCGAATGGAGGACTTGGTCTGTCTTTTCAGCAAATAGCTTACGCTTCTTGAAGGGAAGGTCCTCCACCTTGTTCTGAGGTTCCCTTGGAACCGCCGCTGCAGCAAGCCATGACGATCGTCGCATGGCAAATGCCATTGTCATAGCTCATGCTGATGTGTCGGCTACGTCCATAGCGATCTTCAGACCGGCTCTCCGCTGCATTGTAGACCTCTTGAATGATGGCTTTAAGTATGGTCTTTAAGTCAGGGAGGTACTGGAGTAAGTCCATCAATTTTGAACAGTTATCAAAACTATGATTTGATAGCAGTGCAGAGTAATTTGCTACACGAAGGAGCAGCGTAGCAGGCAAATACACTTTCCTTCCAAAAATGTCAAGCTTCTTTGTGTCCTTGTCACCAGCCGTATTTCTATATCGGGGCGTTTTAGACCTGTGCTGAGCAGCATCAACCACCAAAGAATTTGGCTGTGGGTAGTTAAACAAGAATTCTAATCCCTTAGAGGGAACAAAGTACCGCTTGCCTGCTCGCTTGTTCGCTGGCAGGATCAAGGTTGGTGTCTGCCAGATCTCCTCTGCAGATTCCATAATCGCTTCATCGATGGGTATTGCGATTTTCACCCTTTGTTGCGGTTGTAGGTTTTTGAGCAGCTTATACTGTTTGGTTTGTATCTCTGCCAATTGTACTTGCTTGGACTCTGCAACATGTTTGGATAACTCCTGAAAGTGTTTCAGGTCGTCAGGTGGGGGGGGGG
>JANRFK010006693.1:68072904-68084132 GCA_030068395.1 Apalone spinifera
TATCACCTGGAAATACTGCTTCGTCCGGTGATGAAGACGATGGGTCAGTTGGTGACGTTTGTGGCTCCGGCTCCTCTGGGTCAGACAGTTGCCCTTCCTTAGGTTCCGAGACTTGAGCTTGTGCGTCCCGGGTCGGTTCAGATGGCGGTGGAGGCTGATCCGCTGGGTGGGAACGCAACCTGGGAAGTTACGCTTTGAGCTGAACGACAAGTGCAAGATGAGGGCGAATATGCATATGATGCATGCGAGTGCCTCGAGTAGTAATGAGGTCTGTGATGATAGCTGCAATCATGTTGGGATCTAGCAGGCGAGGAATGGCACGAAGACGTCCTGCTACCATGGCGATGGTGACAAGGTGAGTACGGGGATCTATTTGGTGAGTAAGGCCCATAATAAGATCTCTTTGATGAAGACCGGGATCATCTGTCCCAATATCCCGAACGGTGTCGCCTTGCGTCTGTGGCCGGAGAGATTGTGCATCTCAGAGGGCTGTAATATCGACTAACCGGCGATACACAGCTGGGTGGAGACAGTGCTAGGGAGAAGACAGGTGAAGGTGAGACAGATATGTGCCGTGCCATAGATTTCTGGGCTGCCTTGGTGGGCATTGAGGAGACATGCAGTGCCAAAGATTGTTGTCTGGAAGCTTCTCCCTCGGACAGTGTCGAGGTGCGCTGCACAGTGGTGGTTCCGGAACATGCAGTGCCTTGCCAGGGTCAGAGGTGCGCAGAGCCCTGGTAGGTGCCAGAGTGCGTGGAACCGTGTACAGCGCTTTGCTATGATGTTTGGTGTGGAAGCAGACTTTGAAGAGTGTAGACTGACTGTCTGTGGTGCTAAATCAAGTGGAGTGAGAACCGAAGCTAAGGGACTTGGTGAATATCCGGGCGTCAGAGGAGGTGATGCTATTGATGGTGGCAGAGATTGCAGTGCCGGAGAGAGGTCCTTAGTGCCCTTGTGCACCGGTGACAGCGACGGTGTCAGCGATCTCAGGGTTGGGAGCTTCAGTGCCAGAGCAGTGGCCTTCACCGGCTTCTGAAGAGCACCAGAGGTCCCGGGCTTATTTCCCTTGCTGATTCGAGTCTCGGAAACAGCAGGGAGAGATCGCGCAGGGGACAGCCTGACCTTCTTGGTGGGTGTAGACAGCAGGGGAGAAGCTGCCCGCTTATGCGTCCTAGAAGGTTCAGAAGAGGGTCGCGGAGAGGGAGTTGTTGGTTGAAGCGCCTTATCAAGGGATATCATTTTTAGGCGCATCTCCCTATCTCTTCGGGCCCTGGCCATTAATTTTGTGCAGTGAACGCACCTTTGCGGAACATGCGTTTCACCGAGGCAGCAGATGCATGCGGCATGCCCGTTGGATGTGGGCATGGTCTCTCGACATTCCGAGCATTTTTTAAAACCTGGGGAGCCAGGCATTGTGAATCTAACTCTGTAAACTAACGAACAAAGTTCTAACTAAATAACAGAGAAATTTTTTTTTAAACAAGAACATTCTAACAGCTACACTAAATACTAACACTAAACAACGACTAATCTAACAATTTTGTACAGTAATAGATCGCTTCTCTGGAGAAACATTGCGCTCCGCCTGCTACCGAAGACGGTTGAGAGGAACTGGCGGGAGCCGGACCACGTGAGACAAAAGAGCACGAACAGCATGTGGCGCTTACCGAGCATGCGCGGTCCAGCCAACTACGCCTAAGAAAAATCTCCAACCTGCGGTGCCGGGACGAGCCCGACACCAACAAGTGGAGCACCCCCGGGGACCACTCGAAGAAGTGTGTGGAATGACGATGGCTCCTCCCGGAAACATAGGAGTCCCGATCCAAGTCCAAGACTGAGCCCAACCTTGATGACCAAGGGGGAGCTGGTCCCAAATGGCACAGGGGAATGGTACTGAGGGGAACGGTCCTGGGAAGAGCAGCAGTCCCAAAGAGAAGGATGCTGAGGCGATGTGGACTGTTGCCAATGATGGCAGGTTTGCTCTGGAATGGCACTGCAGTGCCGGTCGAGGAAAGTCTACCGGTCACTCTTGGAGATGAGGAGTGCTGGGCCATCATTTCTAAGAGGTCCCATGCCACTTCAAAAGTCTCAAGTGGTGGATGGCATGTCCAAACACCCTTTCTGACTACCACATGTTGAGGGAATCCAGAGGCACCAGATTCGACAGCTCCTCTGGTGGTGTTGGAATCAAGGGTGCTGGCTGGTCCATAGGCACTGCAGAGTGTCCTGGGATAGGATGCACTCCTTTGGCCTGGGTGAGCGACCTCCCTTGTGCTGGCTGCTTCTTATGCTGCAGCACCAGAGAACGTGAACAGTGCTGCAAAGACATCCCTGCAGATCTTGATCCCGGAGAGTACTGGCGGTGAAGGGTCTTGGAAGACCATTCCTTCCTGTGCCATGACATCCCACACTGAAGAAGGAGCACTGCGCATCAAAGAAGGTGATTTCAATGCCGGTGCCAGCTGCACAGGCTGTGGATGTAGGGTTGACTCCACCAGGAAGAGTTTGAGTCTGAAGTCCCTTTCTTTTTTGGTTCTGAAACCAAAACCCCTACAAAACTTGGACTTTTCTGTTTGATGTCCTTCTCCCAAACACTTAAGACAAGAGGAATCCCGGAGGCATAGGCTTCTGACAAGAAACACACAGTTTGAAACCCTGGAATAGGGATGTAAAAGTTTAACCAGATAACAGGAACTGATAAGCATCAGCTTATTGGTTAACAGTTCAACCCCTGCAGCACTGGCAATCTGAGGCGCCAGCTGCACCAGAAGCCTAGTTAACAGCGTAACCAACAGAATTGTAATCAGTTACATGGTTAGTACTATTTAAACCTTTTTTACATCTCTACCCTGAGACCAAGGCACATCCTGGCCCCAAGAGCATAGAGGACCAGATTACTCCCCTCTAGCTAAAGATAACACTAACTAGAACGAATACTACAGTTCTATTTACAATGATTTACACTAGAAAAGCTAAGAGACAGGAAAAACACCCCAAGCAAGAGAAGTTGAAAGCTCCAACCATAGTCACTGGTGGTAAGAAGGAACTGAGCGGGAAGAGAGTTGGCAATGTTCTATATACATGCCATAATGGGGTGCCACTCCAGGAGGATCCACAGCCAACCAACTGATACTGCTAGGGGACAAACCTTCCGGCGACTGTGCATGCACACACCTGGAATGGACAGGAGCAATCACTCAAAGAACAGCAAGTACTTTTAATGGTTTCTTTGGGACACGAAGAGAAATAGCAATAAAACCCAAACACTAACAACAGAAATGCATTAAAAATAGTTTATCTTTTCCTGCCTTACCTTTTTTCACCTCTGTGTTCAAATTTGACTCTGATATCATTCTGTAATGGAAAAAAAAATTAATTAATTATATATTAAAAAAAGTCATACTAGAAACCATTATAAATTATTAGCTGGTACTGGTGACAAATCCTTACTCAGAAAACATTCTCAGACATTTTGTTTAATCTTCAGAGGGCCCATAAGGTTTCTAGGTTACTGAACATTCTAGCAGAAAAACAACACGTGCAAGTGGAAGACTAGTTCTTCTGCTAGGGAATCATATGACATGTCCAGAAATCCATGAGGATCCAAAGGATGATTTTGAAGTAAACTAAACTTGAGAGAGAAAAAAACGTACTAAATACAGACAGTGTCATATAATGCTTTAGTGATATCCAATTAAATATGAAATTGATAAACAGCAAAAAAGTTTTCTTGACTTAATGTCTGGAATCCAACTCAAGTAGCCCATGAGATTACACAGTTTAGTGTTTTAAAATATGTTATTCTCCTCTTTTGGAGCACTGTACATTCAGACTCATAACGGAAGTGCTTAGTGTTACAGATGAAAGGATGCAAAAAATAGTCTCCCTAAACTTCTGGTTGCATAAGCATTTCCTTTATTGCACTAACTCACTATGCAGAGCTTTCACCTTCAGAGGTGAATAATTTAGAAGTTCTTTGAACGTCCTAAAGGCACACAGAAGCTCTTATTCTCCTGTCTAAACAGCGAGAAATTTCTTTATTCCCCAGTCGCAGTGCTTGTGCACCTTATAAAGTGCTCAAGAGTAAAGGAGGGGGTTGGTCATTTTCCAAATTGTGCAGAAAAGAAGCTCTTTCTTGCAGCTCCCTACTGCAAACAGTCTAATATACATGAGACTGAACATTCTGATGATGTCCAGCCAATAATTAATTTTTATAACATTTACTAGCCCTACTACCAATTTTTGAAGACAAGTATGCTCAAGTCAGTATTTTCCCACATATGCAGAAAGTACTGTTTCGGACAGAGTCCAGAGCAGACAGAGCTCTTCATCACTGTTGTTTGTAAAAATGGGAACATGTACATTGTCACAAAGCAGGGTCTTGGTGCTCTGTTTTTCTGCTATTTTTTATTCTACTTTTTAGTATTTGTTTTATTATACTATATATGAAAAAATAATATTATTGCCTACAATGGTAACGCAAAATTCCACGCTTTAGAATATCACCATTTTATCACTCAAACTGAATACATGAAGGCTATAAAATGTCAAACCCTTATGAATATTTATAGATTCCAAGGGCAGAAAGGACCAATGTATACCACAGGTCAGACAACTTGCAAAACAATTTCCAAAACCAAACAATTGATTTAAAAATTGCCAGTGGAGGAGAATCACAACCCTTGGTAAATTGTTCCAATGGTTAATTACTCTTAACATCACAAATTTACACCCCATTTTCAGTCTTACTCTAGCTTCAACTTCCAGTTGTTGGATCACTTTATATCTTTTGCTGCTAAACTGAAGAACCCATTATTAAATATTTGTTTCCCATGAAGAGATACAGACTAATCAAGTCACTCCCTAACCTTCCCTTTGCTAAGCTAAAGAGAGTGAGCTCCCTGAGTATCACTACAAGCTGTCTTTTCTAATCCTTTAATCATTCTCTTTGCTCTTATGAATGCTCTCCAGTTTTTCACCATCCTTCTTGTATTGTGGGTAGCAGAACTCGAAAAAGAATTCCAGTAGGGTCACATCAACTGATACCTTTTTAAATAAAATAACTCGTTTAATAGGACCTATTTTCCCTAAATGCATGTGATTTGCATTAATTATATTAATCTTCAATAATTGCTTATTGAGTCCCATACTAGCCACTCCATTATCTTGCCAAGGATCAATGTCAGTCTATCAGGCCTATAATTTACTTGGGTCATCCCATTTACCCTTTTTAAAAACTGGCACAAGACTAGCGCTCTTTTACTTTTCTGGAACTTCTTAAGCACTTCAAGTCTTATAAATGGTCAGTTTTCAGAACAGAGAGAGGTAACAAGTGGTGTCCCGCAAGGGTCCGTACTGAGACCAATCCTATTTATAAATGATCTGGAGAAAGGTATAAACAGTGAAGTGGCAAAATTTGCAGATGATACTAAACTGCTCAAGATAACTAAGACCAAAGCAGACTGAAGAGCTTCAAAAGGATCTCACAAAACTAGCTGACTGGGCACAAAATGGCCAATGAATTTTAATGTTGATACATACAAAGTAATGCACATTGGAAAAAATAATCCCACCTACACATATAAAATGATGGGGACTAATTCAGCTATAATCACTCAAGAGAGATCTTGGAGTCATTTTAGACAGTTCTCTGAAAACATCCACTCAGTGTGCAGCAGTAGTCAAAAAAGCAAACTATATTGGGAATCATTAAAAAAGGGATAGAGAATAAGACAAAAAACATCTTATTACCCCTATATAAATCCATGGCATGCCCAAATCTTGAAGAGTGCTTACAAATGTGGTCACCTCATCTCAAAAAAATATATTGGCATTGGAAAAGATTCAGAAAAGGCAACAAAAACGATAAGGATTTGGAATGGGTCCCATATGGAGATTAAAAAGTCTGGGACTTTTCAGCTTAGAAAAGAGGAGACTAAGGCAGGATATGATCGAGGTCTATAAAATCATGATGGGTATGGAGAAAGTGAACAACGAAGAGTTATTTACTTGTTCTCATAACATAAGAACTAGAGGTCACCAAATGAAATTAATAGGTATCATATTTTAAAACAAACAAAAACGTTTTTCTTAACGCAACACACAATCAACCTATGGAACTCCTTGCCAGAGGATGTTGTGTAGAGTAGGACTTTACCAGGGTTTAAAAAGAACTAGATAAATTCATGGAAGTCCATTAATACTTATTAGCCAGAATGGGTAGGAATGGTGTCCCCCTAGCCTCTGTTTGTCCAGGGCTAGAAATGGATAACAAGAGATGGATCACTTGATGATCTGTTTCTTTTCACTCCCTATGGGGCATCTGGCCACTGTCAGAAGACCGGATACTAGGCTCGATAGATCTTTGGTCTGACCCAGTATGGCCATTTTTATGTTCCTGAAAATCACCATTAATGGTCCTATGAGGTCCTGAGACAGCTCTTTTAAAATTATTGAATGCCTCTTATTTGGGTATGCAGATTTGAAAATGGCCAATTTTAACAGCCTCCAGATATATTAGTGGAATGGAAAGACTGTTATTACCACATGATGAGACCAAAGCATGTGTTTTTCCCCAAACACGGAACAGAAATATTTATTGAAAACATCTGATTTTTCTGCATTATTATTGATAGTTTTACCATTTCCATCAACTAATGGACCAATACTACTGTCAAGATTCTTTATATTCCTATTGTAAAAACTTTTCATCTTTAATACAACACACACTTTACAGCTGTTTTCAATTCCCTTCCAAACCAGGCCACATTTTTAATCAGTATAGCCTTCTTCCTTTGTTATTTCTCTCAAGACAGGTGTTAAGTGATTCCCAATCATCATTCACATTTTTTCTGATTACATTTTTTCCCTAGGTAATTTGGCTCATAATTGTTTTCAGCTTAGTCAAATTGGCCCTGTTAAAGCATCAAGTACACATTTGGACTTTATTCTGTTTGCATATTAGATACCAAGTTATGAAATCAAGTCATGATCACTTGTACTTAAGCTACCGATTACTTTTTAATTCTGTAATCAGTTCCTCTTCATCTGTTAGAACAAGGTATAATAAAGAATTACCCCCATGTTGGCTGAAACACTTTGAGATAGGAAATTGTCATTTATAATGTTTAGGAATTTCAAGGCTGTTTTAATACTGGCAGCATGAGAACTCTAGCACATCACTCAGAAGTTTCCCACGATCACACAGCTCTTTTCCCTACACATTTTAAGTAGGTACATGAGGAGGTTGTCATTCTGTTCCCTAGTGTGATTGAGAGGTCTGTAGCAAAAAACAGCTAGCATCCGATCTTGGGCTTTATCTGTTAGGACATTGATCCATAAGCATTCAAGGTCATTTTCTACCAAGTTATCAATGACTCAGAAACAGATAATGCCATTTATGACAGAGTAAAACTCCTCCTCCCCCCCTTTTGCTCATTCAATCCTTCCTAAATTAGTATAAACATTGATTTTAACATTCTAATTGCATGAATCAACCCATCAGATTTGTGATACCAACTACATTACATTTATGCTCAGAGAATTCCAACCGCAATTCCTCATTTGTTACAAGTGAAATATCTAGGCTTTCAAATCCCTCTTCTTCCAAATACTGAAGATAAAACAGATTAACACACAAACAAATGCAAAAATTCAAATGTCTTGACAGACCACCAGTTCAGGGCCTAATCCAATAAACACCATTTAATTCTATGGGATTATTATCCTGGGCAATAGTATTCACTTGCCCTAATACACGTGCAGAGAAAAAGTGACCTGCTATACAAAGGTGAAGAATCTTTTGCTTTTTTATGAAGCTCGCAGAAGACCTGATTTTTTTCCAAAATAAATATAAAATTAGAATATTCTGACTAAAATCCTTCCCCTCATCCAATTGTTCAGCTTTATCAATTTTCTTTTGAAAAAAAAATCAAAATCTCCATTAGCTCTCCATGTGCCCAGAGTGCGTCTGGACAAAATAGAGTTCATGAGATCCAGTATTTCTAAAGTAAAACAGAAGGAACAAAATTTCATATCTTCCCTATATATTTCTCCCACTGTAGTCATCCTTTAAAATTACAGTCTCAATAACTGGATAGTGCAATTCAGATGTAGGAGAATAAATATGGTCTGGGGAAACAATTCAAAGAAAGGATGGTAGCAAACCTTACTTTTGAAATAAAAATCCTAAAAAAAGTCAGTTAAAAAAAAAGACTGAGATCCAAATAAAGTGTGATTGTGACAATTACTATAATGGTCGGTCTTCAAAAATTCAATTGGGGATCAAAAGGTGATGCTTTAACTTTACCAGACACAGTGTTCATGTGTTCAGAATGTGTCCTAAAACATTCATTTTTGCAACTAATTTCAAAAATATGCAGCATCCACAGGGCATTACAATAGGGTTGCCAGGTATCCAGTTTTCGCCCGGACAGTCCGGTAATTGCATCTTCTGTCCGGTAAAAAAACCCAGAGAAATACCTGACATGTAAAATGTCCGTTATTTTCTGTTTTTCTTGGACGGAAGGCCAGTGGGGACATTGTTCCCCTGCCATGTCTGGCGGGGAAGCATGGGAATGTAAAGGCGCAGCGATTTTTTTTTTCTTTTTTGTTCAACAAGTTTGGTCTCCCTTTCTTTTGTTTGTTTTGCTCAACCAATTTCCCTCTCTTTCCCTCCCCCCCATGTTCAGGATTTTTTGTGAAAGTATTTAGCAACCCTAGATTAGAATCACTCATTTAACACTGCCTTTGGTCTTGCAAGTGAAAATATTATAGAAATCACAGTACGATATACATGGTTCACTGCATTTACACACGAATGCTGAAAAAACTTACCTGTTTTTTTGGCGATGATGATTTTGGTTTTCCTGTTTCTTGCACTGGCAATGCAGGACGACTAGCTTTATGAAGAACAGCCAAATCCTGCATGATTGAATTCAAAGCTTGCTGCTCATCTGTTTGGGATTGGGGAGGGAGGAGACCCACACCAAAAAAGGACATTTAGAAGTTAAAATCATTATTTAACCTGAAAGTTGCATTTAAAAACTGACTAGAAAAGTAAATGTTTGCTAATCTCTTAAAAAAGGATACACATATACACCACAATTAACTTAATAAAAAATAAATGATCTGGTAGCTAGCATTTTGCAATTACAGAAACATTCTTCATTTAATTTGTTTCCAGGAAGTATCATCATAAGCAGGACTTCAGGAAATGAACAACTTTTATTGTTAAAAGTTCCTAACTTTAAATTTTTGAAAAAAAATTAAAAGCAGCTTCCTAACAAATTAGGACTGACAATTCAATTCACCTTGACCCAATTGCAGACTGTATAACTAGGCAAAAGGTTTTAGAGGCTGTTTCATGTGAAACTCTTTGAAAAATGTGTGAAAAAAAATAAGACCCTCAATTTGAAAAGATGCACTCTTACGGTAGCATTTGTTTGAAGCACAGAAAGGTCAAAGTTAAGACTTTATTCTGGGTATCATTCTTACCCAACCTAAACCAGAAGAACTCCAGCATACCAAACAAGCAACACACTGAAACTCTAATTAGAAGAGACCTTTGCTACTGAACACTTGCTGATTGCACTTGAAGTAGCTTTTTATACTACATTCTCTCTTTGAGCACCGCATCATTCTTAGGCAAAGGGGGGGCAAATGAGAGTTCGAAGACAAAAGGGGTAACCTTACTATGTTTGAGCGAAGGGACAGTTAAAAGCTAGTCTGGCTGGCAATGGGGCAACCACACACCTTTGGCTTACTCCAGCAGTGTGCAAGGATAAATGTACACTTGGAAGTGTAAAGAAAAATAATATCCCACTACTCACGCAAAAAAATATTAAAACAGTGAGATAATGAAGAATTCCACTCTGGATTTTCTCCATGTTGAACTAATTAGCTAACTTCAGGACAAATTCTACAAAAAAATTCATATAAATAGGTGGTGAGGAGCTCCCACGAGAATCTGGAGAACTGCTTCAATAGACTATGCATGTAAATGACTTTATATTCCATATGACTAAAGCCACGGACAGCAAGGAAAGCCCAGGAGATTGCTAGAAGGGAGAGAACAGTTGCATATATTAAAACTTGGTTATTCTTGGAAATTCATGTTTTATATGTGAATAACCCTTCTTTGAGGACAATACAAAGTCAAACAACTGTATTAATGACCCCATCAGTCCTTCAAAACAAGAATCAGCTGAGTTTCCAATGTTTTAATATAATATCATTCATTGTAGTCAGCCCTGTAGAAGAACTCTATTAGGTTATCAAAGTTAAATATTAATAGATGCATTGGTTCTATGCATAAACGAATGCCAGGTTCAAAGATTCAGTTTTATGACCCTTAGCAAGCATTCTTGTGAAATGCAATTGTGTTATAATGTTAATTTTGCAGAAGGAGGAAGCAAGTTAGAATAACATGTTCTCACTTGAAGACGTTTCAGAGCTAAGTCAAATGTCACCCACAAATATGAATAGTAAATCCACAACTACAGGATTTGCAATGGATACTGTTCATTTATGCCATCACCACCCGACACAAGGAAAGGAATAGCTATGGATAACAGTGCATCTATGTTGACATAGCTCACATCTTTTTGAAAATAACATGTACTGAGATTTACAGCAGCTCAACATTTCACTGTCACAGCCTTTCTAGGGAAGCTGTAGCTTATGTTGAACGCTAAAAAAGGTTGAAAAGAATTAAATACAAACTTGCATAATGTATAAACAACTGTTTAATGTAAATGGGAAAATAATGCAGATCTTTTTTAATTATCCAAAGACCTTTAGCCATGAATGCCTAAAACTTAGTTAGACAAGGTAGATATGGCAATATCTGGTACTAGATCAATTTCTGTTGGTGGAAGGGACATCTTTTTGAGAGTCACAGAGGTCTAGGTAAATCTTCTTTATTATTACTCATGATCAAACTGAACTAAAAAATAGAAATCAAGTTATGGGAAATTCAAATATAGTATTTATTTAAAGGTAACTAGAGGGCTGCGCCCATTGCTCACTAACCTCCCTCCCACCTCCCCAGAGCACTGGGGAAGGGGGAGACTGCACAGTTCCTGCCCCCCTAAAGGACCGGGGATGGGGGGGGAAGGCCGTGTGGCTCTGTCCCCTCGGAGCACCTGAAAGGGGTAGGCCACGTGGCTCCAGGCTTCCTTCCTGGAGCATCAGGGAGGAAGGAAGCTACGTGGCTCCTGCTCCCCCCC
>JANRFK010006693.1:68094778-68106311 GCA_030068395.1 Apalone spinifera
CAAATTAGCCCCCATCATGCTGTACGTATAGTTGGGGTTATTTTTCCCGATGTATATCACTCTTTATGACATGCAAGCAGTAAGCCTGTAAAACAGCTTTGCCAAAGGAGACATTTAGTCTAGATATATCCCAATCTATATCTTAACCAACGGTGTTTTGAGAAAACACGAATTGATCCTCAAGTAGTTTCTATATATATTTCTGAGATAGGAATAATTCTGAAAAAACTGCCTGACCTCAAGTGAAATAAGCCCTTATTTGACCTGGCCAAATTAGGTAACATAACCTGAGACCTACTTACACAGTCTTTGAGAGTATATAGCTTGGCATTTGTTGCCTTTATGGCAAGAACAAACAATATAGATGAAACACTGAATGACTTAATTCTACCAAGGTAAAGAGAGAGGCCCTTGTGTATATCTTAATAGTGGTGTCTAGACTGCCCTTGGTTGGCTTGGGGAATAACACAGGTAAATGAATTGATTGAAGTGGAAGTAAAAAACTGCCTTGGGTAGAAATTTTGAAATACAGCCGAAGTATAACCTTGTTTTTGTACGTACAGGGAGGCTGCTACGAGTGCCCCAATCCTAGTGGCTGGTGACTGCAACTAAGAAGTCTGAAAGATAATGCAAGGAACATTACGCCAACATGAGTGGCCATGCCTTCAGATGCTTAAGTAAACAAATAGTCTGGCAGCCCACCAGCGATTGACCCTGACAAGCAATGTTCCCTCTAATTTTTTCTATCCATATACAGAATACATTTTGTTATGTGCACCAAAGCATCTACAAAAGTGCACCACCAACAGAAACATACTGCCAACTGTGGGAGGCTGGGGGTGCTCTGCTGATCAGCTGGGCACCACTGGAATCTCTCCTGGGCGACCACCCACATGCTCAGCAGGGAAGACTGCTGCGGAGCCACATCAAGCCTATGGGCTGAAGGTTCCCCACCCCTTCACTACAGGATGGGATACTGAACAGGAGGATGGTGTGCTGCCAGGTACACCTTATAGAACTGATAAAAAGCTCTGATCTTTGTAACAACATTAAGTAGTCCAGATAGTTAGGAATGTTTGCTGCTAGTGGAGAAATATGATGTTCTAACAACATGGAGAGGTTTTCCACTTTACAGCATACATGAACTTTGTAACATTTCTAATTTGTGTGAAAATGTTTTGGATACTTCTAGCACAAGCTCTTTCTATGATTGACAACATCCAGAGTGCGAGAAGTAGAAAGGCCGAGTTTGGGTGCTAGATGTTCCCATTGTTCAAGACAACAACATCTGGATTCACTGGCAATGCTATTGGAGGCTAAATTGAATGTCTCATGAAGGCACGGTACCAGAATTTCCTGGGCCAACTTCATGTAATCAACATCATTACAACAGAGTCTTGTTTGAATTTCCAGGAATAGAATATATTTATATGAACATTACTGTATGGCAAATAACCATTTTTACATATAACAACTGCACTCAAAATTGATCAGTTTGTTTGTATTAAGATCCTCAGCAATTACAGCAGATAGTGTTAAACAGTCTCTGAATGCAAGTGTAGTAGCATTTGTGGATGCTGCAACAGCAGAGCATGCTCACAGTCATTTTAAAAAGTTATGCTAAAGAAGGGGGAAATATATTTAAAGTTTAATCTGAACTACTAAACTACAGACTCAGATCAGTCCTTGAACACAATTTTGTATTTTATCACACTCCCATCCATTATGAAGGTACAAGAAATTAAATCAAAGAGGGGACCTAAATATACATTTGTGTCTGGACAGTTACCATTCTCCCATCCTCCCAAGGAGGCCTATGATTACTGTAGCAAAGATTAGTGAAAACCCCTTTACTTTCAGTTTAATTGTGCATTTGTTGGTTCTTTTTCCCCCCACTATTTCCCCTGTGGAATTAGTTTCCCTTGTTTATGTGGCTGGATTTTTCTATACCAAAATTGGAAAAATACATTTTTATAAACAAGAAGTTGTTAGAGTAAAACTACAAAAGTTGGCATGTTAACTTGGGAGTACATGGAATATTTTAACAAAAATTTCAAGTGATTTCTAATTGCCAGTGAGCTTTTAACAAGAGTATCAAATTGAAGCAATGAATAGTTCTATTCTGTTCAGGTTTAACAGCAGGCCCAATACCAGGACAAAATTAAGACATAACCATCATAAGGCCACACCTAGAACTAGCGTTTTCAAAACCTCAGCTTTTTTTTTTTTTTTTTAAGTTTATAGTTTAAGTTTTTTAAAGTTTTATGGTGGTGAAAAAAAAGCTTGAAAACACAATGATGTCCTACATCTACTATCAGCCTAGAACCATGTTGACTTTCCCCCAACAAATTATGTTCATTTATGTCTGACAATTTTATTCTTTACTATAATTTCAACTAATTTTCCCAGTAATGACCTTAGACTTATCGGTCTGTAATTGCCAGGATCACCTCTAGAGCCCTTTTTAAATATTGGCGTCACATTAGCCATCTTCCAGCCATTAGGTACAGAAGCTGATTTAAAGGATAGGTTACAAACCACAGTTAATAGTTCAGCAATTTCACATTTGAGTTCTTTCAGAACTCTTGGGTGAATGCCATCTAGTCCTGGTGATTTGTTACTGTTAAATTTATCAATTTGTTTCAAAACCTCCTCTAATGACATTTCAATCTGGGACAATTCCTCAGATTTGAGGAAAAAAAGAATGGCTCAGGTTTAGGAATAGCCCCAATATTCTCAGCCATGAAGACTAAAGCAAAGAATTCGTTTAGGTTCTCCGCAATGACTATCATCTTTGAGTGCTCCTTTAGCAAGGAGTAAGGGAAGCCAATGGGAGCATTTGTTCCCATCAGACTTCCGCAGTGTGGATGCCACCAAGGCTCAACTTAAGGTAAGTCAACTCTAGCAACAGTGGAGAAGCTAAAGGTGCATAACTAAGATTTGGAGAAAGATTGAGGCCAGAGTGGCGTAAAAGAAATTTAACTGTTTTCTTTTCCTGTGCCTGACTGAGGTCAAAGGCCTTGCTAAGCACAGTGCTGATATAACGCTAAGATACTCCAGACTGTGTTATATGAAAAGCCTTTTACTTAAACAGAACTCCTTCCTCTGTAGAACCACCATTAGGCTATGCCTTCGCTGCAGCATTAACTTTAGTTATATACTTTCAAGATAGTTTTGCTCAAGTGAAAGCAGCCACACTACAAAATAACACTTGAGCTACGTCCACACTTGCTTGTGCGTTTCTTTGAACTAAACCCCACTGTATGAATTCTTTTCCAATAAACTGTGGGAAAATCTCTTTCCTTTCTGGGCACTCTGGGAAGATGGTGGGAGGGCAGTTGAAGACTAGAGCTACTCGAGCAGAGTAAGGTTGTGTCCACACTGTAAAATGCTTGTTGTAGCTGCTAGTGAGTTGTACTAACTCAAGCTTTAGCCTATACCATCCAACAGGCTTGTGCCAGCCAAGTCAAATTAAACGTACTACCACACAGAAATGTAAAAAGTGTGTGAGAGTAGAAAGGACTTACATTAGGGACAACACTGACGTTAATCTTGTAGTGAAAATACGTTCTCACAAAGGAGAATATCTATACATAATTTCCTTGAGTTTCTTTTTTTCACTCTCTCCTTTTAAGGGTGCTAGAGTGCCTGTATAGTTTATATGAGAACTTTCTCAATTTCAGTTGCTGGAGGTACTCAATTGTGTGTTCATTTTCTTCATTCATCACTGATAATAAACTGAATGACACTAACACACACCAGGCCAGCTTCTTTTCCTAGAATATAATGTAGCCAACACAACAGTAGTTGAATAGACTGACACATTCCAAGGTCACAAGGGGCGATTGCGATCAGCTAGGTTCACTGGTGTAACAGGTCATAGAACATCCCTGAAATAATTCCTAGAGTATTTCTACTAATATTCAACCTTAATTTAAAAATGGTCAATGATGAAGAATCCATCACAATACTTTTAAGCTGTTCTAATGGTTAATTACTCACTGTTAAAAATGTAGGCTTTATTTCCAGTTTGAATTTGTCTGGTTTCAACTTCCAGCCATTGGATCATGTTATACTTTTCTCTGCCAGATTTAAAGTCCTGTTGTTTAATATCTGTTGCCAATTATATACTGCAATCAAGGAGACTGGATCCAACAACCTCTCAAGGTTCCTCCCAGTTCAATGATTTTAGGAAGTGATCCCTTAACCTCCTCTTTGTTAAGAAAATAGAGCTCCTTGAGTCTATCATTCTAGGGCATGTTTTCTAATTCTTTAATCATTGTCATGGCTCTTCTGAGCCCTCTCCAGTTTATCCACATCCCTCCTGAACAACAACAGAGCAGGACACAATATTCCAGCAGCAGTCAAAGCAGTGACATGTCTACAGGTAAAATAACCTCTCTACTCCTACTGAAGACTCCCCTGTGTATGCATCCAAAGATCACATTAACTCTTTTGCTATCACCAGCACCACACTGGGAACTCATGTTCAGCTGCTCACTCCTTATGATGCCCAACTTTTTTTTTTTTTTCAGGATAACTCATTCCCAGAATACTCACTTATTAAGTTTGGCCTACATTTATTGCTTCTACATCTATACAGAGTTGCATTTGACAATATTAAAATGCATATTCCTTGCCTGCAACCAGCCTACCAGATCACACTGCATCTGTAACTGTCCTCTTAATTATTTACCACTTCCCTAATTTGTGTGTTCTACAAACTTTATCAATTATTATTTTATGTTTTCTTCCAGGTCAGTAATACAAATATTAAACAGCATAAGGCCAAAACTGATCCAGGTGGGACCCCACTGGAAATACCCGTTTGAAGATTTTCCCATTTACAGTTAGGTTTTTAGGCCCATCTATAAACCAGCTTTTAATCCATTTAATGTGCGTCATGTCATGTTAATTGTATATCATACTAGGTTTTTTGTTTTTTTGTTTTTTAAAATCAAAGCTATTCAATACCAACTCAAATGTCTTCTAGTACACTAACACTATTACCTTCATCAATCACACCAGAGTTGAAATTCTCTACCAATCTGGCAAGATCCATGGTCCAGCATGATTTTAGTTAGCAGGAAGTCTACTTATCATGGCTGTGGCCAAGTTTCCTGCAGTCCCATAAACTGTGTTCACAGCCACCAATCCTGGTTTTCAATGTTCTGTGCCTTATTTAGCTTTATTTTACTCCTAAATGTTTTCTAACAGCCCTGTAAGCAGTGGAAGTGCTGGTAATAATGCTGACAATACTGGCCTCCTGTGGTTTAGCAAATTCTCTCGTTTGGCACCGGTCAGATCCCCAGCATGCCGGACTAGAGAAGTTCAACCGGTGTCTTATTTCTGGTGACATTACAAGTGAGACAGGATCTATTTTCCAAAAGTCTACGTTGATATGCATAAATTGTATTACTTTCCCTTAATTCTTTATTAAGTCCCATACCCTGCACATTCTCTTGACTGGGATCGGTCAAACAACATTAGCCTTCTGACAGTCTACTGGAGCTTTGCTTAACAGTTGTCTGATTCCTAGCTTCTTAATTATATTCATTACTATCTACTTCCTCATCTCTTATACTCAGATATATCTATATCTGCCTTCATTTCCCCTCTAAACCATTTTTTTAACAAACAGTTTTCTCTCTTGACTGGCTTTTTGAGCTTCTAGTAATGTATTCTTAAACAATTCTTAAACAGTCATAGCTTT
This sequence comes from Apalone spinifera, assembly GCA_030068395.1. Classification (NCBI taxonomy): domain Eukaryota; kingdom Metazoa; phylum Chordata; order Testudines; family Trionychidae; genus Apalone; species Apalone spinifera. The sequence continues at coordinate 68,100,492 of JANRFK010006693.1, forward strand.
CTGATTAAGCACTCTCTCTCAGCTGATCTGGCTAATGACAGCAGTTCTCAGCTTTGTGAAATAGGCCCTTTTAACACACCAAGTTCATATATCACTGGTTTGGACTTATTTTGTTTCCACATTATAAATGTGATCAAGTATTACAACATTTGCACTCTAATATTTGTGGCAGAGGTGAAAAGGTTTTCATATACTCTTTACATTATTTGTACTTGATAAAATTACAAATTCAGCCTAGCTCCAACTTTGCTCTTGGCCAGGTTTACAGGCAAGGTCACTATATTTCTGATTAAATACCATCAGATTTCAGAACACTCTACAGAAAGGAATTCTTATTGCATATCTAAGTATGGGATGATCTGTCTGTGTCCACCAATGTCTACAAAACAGACATGTTTCCTATTTTCTGCAGATGTGAAACATACTTGATTTTCTTAGTTTGGATTACTTTTCTTAATTTCTGCTGCATTTGAACGACAGTCAGCGACATGCTGAACTCATATTACAGGGCCTTCAAAAAAAACCAAACAAAAACAAAAACAAAAACAAAAACAAAAAGGCAGCAGATTTAAAACCAAGGAAGTATTTTTTCACATAACTCAGTCAGCCTGTGGAACTCCTTGCCAGAGAATGTTGTGAAAGCCAAGACTATAACAAGGTTCAAAAAAGAACTAGGTAAGTTCATGGAGGATAGGTCCATCAATGGCTAACAGCCAGGATGGTGTCTCTAGCCTTTCTTTGCCAGAGGCTAGCAACTGGAGATGGATCATTTGATGATGACCTGTTCTGTTAATTCTTTCTGGAGCACCTGGAATTGGCCACCGACGGAAGACAAGATACTGGGCTAGATGGACCTATGGTCTACCCCTATATGGCCGTTCTTATAAATATTTATTGTGTTTATCTATTTTCACTAAAATCTTGCTTGATTACCATGCTAAGATTCATGCTCATCTATTAAAAGGGTGTTTTGGTTTGTTTGCCCTTTATTGTTATTTTGCTGTGTTTGTTTTCTGGCATTATCTTTTAACAACAAAAACAGAGTAGCAATCTAAATTTAGCTACCATTAACTTCTCATGATTTTGGGAGATCTGCTGCTGAAACTTTCACTGGGTGGCACTATTGCTAATTCTAATTCAAACTCACGGCTGAAAAGTCATCCTTTTTCTGTGACTTGATAAACATAATACAATGAAAGCTCCGTATTTGTATTACGGAAGCTTCAATGTATTAATTTTATTTCTTCAAGAAGCCATAGCTAATGCCTTCTTAAAAACAGGCATCCTAACAGTTTATAATAAGCCATACTCCCTGAAGTGCATGTAAAAGGGAGTTACTCATTTTGTGCAGTAACGACTATTCTTCGTGTCCCCATGGGTGCTCCACTGTTGGTGATGGGACGCCCAGAACCTCAGATTGGAGCCTTGCAACACAGTTCCCCCTGTTGGGCCGCGTATGTGCAGGAGACATCTTGCAACACTCCCACCCGAGTGTGCTACTTGCACGGCCTGACCCCTCCCTTTCAGTTCCTCGTCTATGCCCAAGTAAGACTCCGAGCAGAAGGAAGGGAGGGTGGTGGAGCATCCACAGAGACACACATCTCAAAGAACAGTCATTACTGCACGAAGTAACTCCCTTTTCTTCTTCAAGTGATGTCCCCATGGGTGCTCCACTGTTGGTAAGTACAGAGAGGTATTCGACCTGGATGGAGGGAGTCAGAGTCATTGTTTGACAGTGGCAGACAGTGGCTACCACTGAATCAGATGCATGTTGTGGTAATATGGCATAATGTTTAACGAAAGTGTGGTCTGATGATCATGTGGCTGCTCTATAAATGTCTTGTTCGAGAAGGACTTGTAGCCCAAGTAGAATGTGCTCATGGTGGATGTTGAAAGGGCCTGTTGGCCAGAGTATGACACCTAACTATGCATGTCAATATTCACTTTGAGTTCCGTTGGGAAGAAATAGGTGTACCTTGAGTGCTCAGTAATGGAAATAAAAAGTCATTGACATTACCAAAAGTCTCGTGTTCTATCCAAGAAGGCCAATGCTCACCAGATATCGGGAGTGTAGACTCGTGTCCCATGGTGAGGTGTGGGGCTTTAGAAAAAGGTAGGTAACACAATGGGCTCATTCACATGGATGAGTCTTACAGTAGGAATGCCAGATGAGGTCTCAGTGTGACTCTGTCCTTTGTAAAAGCAGCGTAGGGGGACTCCGCCATAAGGGCCCCAAGTTCACCAACTCTCCTCACTGAGGTAATGGCTAGTAGAAAACAGACCCTCATAAAGAGGAAAGGAAGTGCAATAGTGGCCAAAGGTTTGAAGAGGGGGCCTGGTCAAACAATCCAAAACAAGGTTCAAGACCCATAAGGGGGGTGGGAGTCCTATGACGCGGTTATGTGTTGTGAAGGCACTTAAGGAATGTTTTTGTGACAGGATGAGCAAATATGGAGAAACCATCCACAGGGGTGTGGAAAGCTGTTATTGCGGAAAGGTGGACTCTTGAAGAGAGTGAGAGTCCTGATGTCTTAAGTTCTAGTATGTAGTGAAGGGTGACATTCAGTGGGGACGTCCAAGGGTGTCTCTCAGACCTGACACCACTAAGAGAAACGTGCCCATTTTTGCAGGTAAGTCTTTTGTGTGGAAGGTCTCCTGCTGTGGAGGAGAACAGTCTTCACTTGGTGAGAACACTGGGCCTCTAGTTCCGTGAACCAGAGAGAAATCACTCTTGGAGATGAAGAGTATGTGGCTGGGTATACAGCATTATCCTGTGGTTCTGCGAGAGAAGGTTGTGCCAGTGTGGCAATGGGTAGGGATGCTGAACCAATAGTTTGTGCAGGTATGAGTGCGAGGTCTGGCACAACCAGACGGAGCTATCAGGATAATGCAAGCCCCGTCTGTGCAGATCTTGTGTAGAACTCTTGGAATAAGAAATACAGGGAAAAAGGCATAATGCAGAGGGGCCATCCATTGGATCAGAAATGCATCCCACAAGGAGTGGATCCCAAGTCCTGCTTGGGAGCAGAATTGGGGGGGGGGGGGATTTGGTATTCTGGGGAGAAGCAAAGAGGTCTATGGATGGCCACCCTCACTGGTAGAATATTGAGTTTGTGACTTCCCAATGTAGCTCCCATTCATGGTCTGCGGAAAAGTTGCAGCTCAAGTAGTTCGCCGTGGTGTTGCTGGCCCCAGGTAGGTATGATGCTATGAGTAACCTGCTACGATGCTATGAATAACCTGGTGGAGGATGCACCAATTCTATAAGTGGATGGCATCTGCAAATAGGGAGGGGGAGCAGGCGCCACCTTGTCGGTTTATGTAAAACACTGTGTAGATGTTGTCCGTGAGGAGCCAAACTGCGCAACTGGCAATTCTGGGCGCAAAAATGTGTGCATGCTTTTCTTACTACCCTCAGCTCCAGCAGACTGATGTGCAATGATGTCTTGCGTGGGGACCATTTGCCTTGGATCACTTGGTCATGCAAATGGACACACAAGCCCAGGAGAGATGCCTCCGTTGTAACTTGCACTGTGGGCTCAGTTTGATGGAATGGAACCCTTGCCAGAAGACTGTCTGCTGACGTCCACCAGAGTAGAGATACGAGAACGTCTGTGAGTATAGTAACTCTCTTGTGCCAAGAACAGCGGATTGGGATGTATATGGATGCTATCCAGAGTTGAAATCAGCGGAAATGCAAATGGGCATGATGGACCACGTAAGTAGTTGCAGCCATGTGGCCCATCAACCAGACCAATGTCATTGATATCATGCTTATGAGATCTTGTATAACTATGAATCACTGTTGAGGTAAATATGCGTGGGCTGACACTGAGTCGAGGTAGGCACCAATAAACTCTATGTCCTGGAATGGCTGCACCGTCGATTTTTGTTGGTCGATAAGAAGGCCAAGATGATCGAGGAGGGCTCCAGTCTTGTTTATCATGGAGGTGGTTTCCTCCCATGACCCCCCTTTTATCAGACAGTCAACGAGGTATGGAAAAATGATGCTGTGTTGTTGTCGGAGGTACGCAGTAACTACTGCTAACACCTTCGAAAAATACTGGGGGGGGGGGCGGGAGGGGGCAATGAAAGGCTGAAAGATAGGACCTTGTACTGATAGTGGTCTGGTCCCAAAGTGAAGCACAGGTAATGCCTGTGTGCTGGATGAACGGCGACATGAAAGCAGGCATCTTGTAGGTCAAGGGCTGAAAACTAGTCCCCTTGATCCAATGCCAGAATGATTGTGGTTAGCGTGACCATCCTGAACCAGTGCTTTCTGAGAAATTTGTTCAGGCTGCGGAGGTTGAAGATCAGCCTCCAACCCCTCGTTTTTTCTCTGTCAAAAAATAATTTGACTAGAATCCTGTTCTGTGAACTTCCTTGGGTACCCTCACTATGGCCCTGATCATCAGGAGGCAATCGATCTCCTGTTTCAGTGGGGCCTCATGAGAAGGGTCCCTGAAAAGAGATGGGGTAGGATGGGGGGGGGGGGGATAGAGGTAAAGGGGGTAGCGTATCCTGCACAAATTATTTCCAGCATCCAGCGGTCTGATGTTATGGATCCCATTGTGTTAAGGGACACAAATGGTGGGTAAAAAGATGGCAGTGCTGCATTGTCATTGAATAGTGATGGAGGTTATGCAGATTCTCAACCACACCCTCAAATCTGCTGCTTTGGGGCTTGTTTGGTAGAGGGGTGACATCTTCATAAGGTCTCTGGTGGCCAATTATATTCTCCATAATCACTGTGGTTTTACGGGGTATATTGCTTACCCCAGTAAGATGGGGTATACATGCCCAGAGTACAGAGCATGGTTCTTGAATCTTTCCTACTTTACAGCACCTCGTCTGTCTTAGCTGTAAATAATTTGTTTGTCGAAGGTCTTCCACTTCCGACTGAAATTCACAGGGAACACCTGAGGCCTGTAAGCAGGACATCCTGAGCATTACCACTGCTGTGGCTGTCGCCCTAGCTGCAGTATCAGTAACATCCAATGCTGTTTGTAGAGTGGTGCGGGCACTTGTGTGGCCCTCATGGACTATTGCCTTGAGGATAGATTATTTCAACTCAGGGAGGTGTTCAATGAGATCCCCCAATTCTGAATAGTTATCAAAATCATGGTTTGCCAAAAGATCAGAGTAATTTGCAATTCTCAGTTGCAGTGTGGAGGAAGTGTAGCTATTTCTGCTGAAGAGAAGTAACTTCTTGTGGTCTTTGTCTTGACTACCTGTCCTTTACTGTGATAGTCTGGATCTCTGCTGGGTCGATTCTACAACCAAGGAATTCAGTTGGGGGTGTATGAACAAAAATCCCATGTCTTTTAGGCGAATAAAGTTATTTCCTGTCCACCATTTTCTGATGGGCTGGATAGATGCAGGTGTTTTCCACAGTTCATCTGATGTCTCCATAATTGCCTTATCTATCTATGGACAAGGCAATTTCCCCTGCTACGTGGGGTGTAAATTCTTTAACAAGCGATGCTCTTTTTCCTGCACTTCTTGGAGTGGGACCTGTTGGCTTGCTGACACACTCTTTGAAATAGTTATCGAAATTGTTTAAGATGGCCCATTGGGCATGAGTCGGATGGTATGACGGCATCATCCAGCAGTGACAAAGAATTATCTGTTGGAAACATGCCGAATGCATGAGAATCTGGGTTTCTGTCAGCTATTTGTCCCTCCTCCTCCTCAGAATCTTCTGTTGGAGGAAGGGACCGGGTTGGAGGCAAGTATCGTTTTGCTGGTGTAGAGTGGGTTGAGGACTGGTTTCTATATGTGTCACAAAGTTCCCAAGACGCCCACTGCGGTGGGTAAGGG
>JANRFK010006693.1:68112946-68124055 GCA_030068395.1 Apalone spinifera
AGTCCTGTATTTTGTTTCAGCAACACCAGACTAACACGGCTACATTTCTATCACAATTAGGAGTATGATTTTTATGATGTTTTTATAATGGCAAAAGCCCTATTTTAGGCACAACTATAGCCAAATAAGTGTTTTGCCAATATACCTTGTTTGGGGGACTGTTATAAGCTATACCAGCAAAAGCATGTTCCCCTTCCCGCACCCCCCAAGAAAACTTGCATAAATATTAGGAGGGTTTGTCAGTACAGCTATACCAGCAAACCTTTTCTAGTGTAGACCAGACTTAAGCTGAGAAGTCCCCAGAATAGGATGTGCTTGTAAAGAGCTGTAAAATAGTAAGAACTGTGTTCTCCCACATCATCATAAATTTGTTAACTCATCCAAGTGAGGGAATCCAACTCCTATTGCACCTGTGCTCCTACAAAGTAGTGGTCCCTTCATAAGCACCAGTAATTCGAAACCGGTTTGAATGTCATTATTCAAACCATTGCTGCTGTCTAACTATTTTACAGTGCTTAGCAGGAGAGCATTTCCTTTGTGTTCTTTGCTGCTGTGCATACTCCACAGAGATGCAAACTAAGAAGAGGATGCTGGGAAAGAAACAAGACAGACAAAAAACCCAAGAACAGCAAAAAAATGTCTGCCAGAGGCAAGGCAGTGGCAAGGACAGAAACAGATCCCTATGTAACTGGACATTAGCATACATAAAATGATTTCACACACAACTCACATCAGGAACTAAACAACTTAACCTCTTGGCAAGTACACCTATTTTTGTACACAATATTTGACAAAGTGAACATGCAATAACAGATTTCTAAAACATGTGCAGGAGATGAGCTAAGGGTGTGCACGCCAGCGTTATTTTCTGACTCCAGAGCTTAACTCATGTGTGTTTTGTATTTTTTTTTACTTGTACTGCTGTTTGAAGATAATTGCAAAATGGTTTTCAATACCCAGAATCTTCTGGCTAGATGCCTCCTCCTGAACCCACTCACTCAAGGCACAGTCCTCCCAATTACTTAAGAAACATACCCGAATATAGGACCTGAAAAAAGAGATTAGGAGGACCAGAGATTAGAATATTACACCTGCCTTGTAATCACTGAACTACTTGACACTAGTTAAATTAATGATAAATATTGTACTAGTTGGCTTAAAGCTAAAAGGGTGCTGCAGAAGATAAGAGAATTGCTTAAAGCACCAAACTCAGAATAGAAAGTTGTGTGTGTAGACAGGATGGAGGTTAGAAGCAACACTCTATTAAGAGCCCAAGTTAACTGCACAGTGAAAACATACTATTGCAAGCCAAAGATCTAGATTCTGTTCCAGGCTCCAAGCCATTTAAACCACTATCTTTCAGTTCCCCTACCAGCTCCCACCTGTCTCCTTTCCTCTCCTCCCCCCCTCCCCGCCCCATTGCTGCCTCTGATAGGGGGACAGTTGGCTCAGCAGGAACGGGTATGTGCAGGGAGTCGGCTTGAAAACTGGCTCCCTATATGTATTGGTTCCTGCCTGCTCCCCATCCCTCATGCTGCTGCCTCTCTATCACACTCCCCAAGTGCTGGATCCTGCCTCCAGAGGCAGTGGGGGCCCCCCCCGCATATCACTGTGAGGGTTAATGGATGAGCTCAGGCTCATCAGTTAACCATGTACTTGGATACACATTCACATCCCTACCAGACATAGCTTACAAACTGGAAGCAGACTTCAAAAATCAAGATGCACAAGGAGATCCAAGGAAGGGTTCTTGGGCAATAACAAGTAAATATTCCAATATCTTTTTATTTTAGGGATGGCATGAGACCTCACAAAAGCAAGTTCACATTAAGCAAAAAGTATTAGTTGGAAAAGTGAGAACACAATTCAAGTCTTCTTGGCTCACAATCCTTCATTCGGTCCCGTAAGGCCAGTGTTTCTCAACAACTGGTCCGTGGACCAGCACCAGTCCCTAGATCTCCCTAACACAGTTTAGGAAGGCAGCAAGCTAATTCCAAATACCAAAAAAGTTGAGATACTGTGCCCGAGGCTAGGGGTCGGCAACCTTTTCAAACCAAAGAGCCAAACTTCATCAAAATTCAGAACAAGTGGTCAACAAAGTGCCATATAAGAATGCCCATCTGCATGACTGAAAATATACAAGTTAATATTGATAATTGACATAATGATTAATAATAGCATAAATGAAACACTGTACTCACAGACTTTATTTAATGGGACTTCTGCTGCTGCATCTTTTTGCACATTTCTTTGAAGTTTACATCATAACTGGTCAAATCCAGCTGCATGCACACATTCAGGCTGTCTTCTGTCAATCTTATGGCAGGGAACTGGGGATGTGGGGGTACAGGAGTCTTGGCTGGGGTGTATGAGGTGGCCAGGGCTGGAGATCTGGGTGTATAATGGACTCAGGGCACAAGATTGGGATGTGGGGGTGCAGATGTATTATGACAGGGGACTGGGGATGTGGGGGTGCAGAAAGTCTGGGGATGTGAGTGTATGAGTGACACAAGGCAGAGGTTCAGGTGTATGATGGACAGCTCAAGGTTGGTGGGGGAGTGCAGGAGTGTTATAAGGCTGTGGCCAGATGGAGGCTGGGCGCCAATTGGGGGCTTGTTGGCCAGGCTTCATTTTTAATGAAAGTAAAATACTATGTCCAACACAAAAGGTTTCCGCATTTTCTTTATTTATGGCAAGAGTAGGGAACCTTTTTTGGGTTGGTGGCCACTGATCCACAGAAAAAATAGTTTGGAAACCACACAAGTGAGAAGAAAAAAAATCCCTCTAAAAACCCCTAACACTCACTGATGTGGCCCCCAACTGAAACACCACACTCCCCTGGTACTCCAGCTCCACGGTAGAGGAGGGGCAGGAGGACTGAGGTTCAAGACTTCAGGTCAGATTTACTCTAAGGTTCTAGGGTTAGTGGATTTTGTGGGCCCCCCCCAAGGCTCTGGGGTGGGGCTAAATATGAGGGGGTAAGTGTGCGGGACAGGGCTGCCAGTGAATGGGATAGGGATGGGGGGGGGTGAGGATGCAAGGTTGGGTGGCAGTAGAGGACAGGAGCAGGCCTGTCTGGCTGGGGGGAAGGGGCAGAAGCAGGCTGGGGGCAGGCTGTCTGGCCGGGGGCAGGAGAGGACATGAAAGTTGAAGGGGGGGGGCCCACTTGCTTTTTGCACCATATGAAACATGGCCTCCTACCCCTCCCATTCACCAGGAAGGATTCACAGGGGAAACCTGCAGGAAGTATGTCCCAGGGGAAAGAAAACGGCAGCTCGCATTGAGCCATCTTTGGTTCCTGGTTCCCCGCACATTGGGGGGGGGGGGGAAGAGGGGAAGGAAAAGGGCAGCACACAGAGCCATTTTGTTCCCCGCACACCAGTTCCAGTGGGGAGGCTTGGGGCTTTCTCCCCTGCCCTCCACTATTACCCCTCCCCCCACAGGAAGCCAGCACTGGTGGTGTAGTTTTGCAGGCAAGCATAAGGCTGTAGCACCAGTTCAGGCTCTTTGCTGTAGGGGGTGGGAGTGGAGGCTAAGTTGGGGCTCCATATGAGCCATATCTGGCTCCCTAGTGAGCCATAGGTTGCCACCCTGCCCTAGGTTATAGGGGTCATTTTAGTGAGAACAGCAATAGACAATTGACCAAGTAATGGAATTTTCTAAAGCACTCACTGATGTCCTGATTCATGCCCTGAAGCCAATGGAAGTTTTACTGCTGATTTCAAAGACAGCAGAATTAGGCCAATACTGAATGCTTTTGAAAATTCCACCACAGACTCCCGAAACATCTGCAACGTGGTCCCTATTCATAAGCTGAATATAGAATCAGAAATATAAGGCTGGAAAGAAACTCAAGAAGTCACCTCATAAAGCTATGACTACACTACAACTTATGTTGGCATACCTGATGCTACTCACCACTGTGAATAAGTCACCCCCGTGTGACATAAGTTACACTAATATAAGCACCAGCATCAATAGTGCTACTTCTACTTGTGGGGGCTGGAGTAGTTAAGCCAGCAAGAAAGTACCCATCAATTGGTTTAGTACAGCTACACCACTGTAAACTTTCTAATGGAGCTTGCCCCTAGTCCAGCCCCGTGAACTGGGGCAGGTCCAAACAGACTATTCCTGACAAGCGTTTGTATAGCCTGTACTTGAAATCTTCAAATGATGGGGATTCTACAACCTCCCTTAGTAACCTTTTCTAGAGCTTACCTATGCTCATAGTTATAAAGTTATTTCTAATACCTAACCTAAATCTCTCTTGCTGCAGATTAAGTCCATTGCTTCTTGTCCTAGCTTCAGCTGACATGACCAACAGATCATCGTCCTCTTTATAACAACCTGTAAGACTTATCGGGTCCGCTATCTCTCCTTTTCTCAAGACAACACACAATTTTTTTAAACCTCTCTTCACATCATTTTTGTTGCTTTCCTCTGGACTCTCTCCAGTATGTCCAGATCTTTAACTTACAGAAGTTCAGAGAATTAGGAATTTCAGCGAGTACTTAACTGCACATATAAAGTACAGTAAAACTCCAATAGTCCGGCATCCAATAGTCCGGCACTCCTGATAGTCCGGCATCAAAATGGCAAGAACCTAGTGAGTGAGCTTCGGCAAAAAATGAGTCACAAGGTAACAGTGGCAGCAGCTGAACTGAGCAAAAAGGATAAAAAAGGCTTAAAAAAACTAAAACATTACAGTATGTACAATAAAAAGGGTTAAGAACACTTTATATACAGTATATATAACATGAGCTTATAGTACCTCCTGATAGTCCGGCATATCTGATAATCCGGCACCACCTAGGTCCCATAGGTTCCGGATTATCGGAAGTCTACTGTACTGTGCTGCACGCTTAACAAGTTAAAATAATTATAAATGGTCATAGCTATCAAATCTAAACCAATTTTCTTTTCAATGGCAAGTTTTAAGTCTAAACATGATTTTTACTTTATTCAGAAAAATAAAGTTACAAGGGTTTTTCTTTCCTCTCATTTTATCTTCAGAATTAAAAAAAGTTCACCTTGGGGCAGGGATGAAGCATGGAAAAATTAAGCCTGAAAGGTGACAACAATGACTATTTGAAGACAGATTTACAACTAGAACTACAGTAGTCATTTACCCATTGCTATAATAAAATTCAACTGCTTTTGCCCAGTGTTTCCAAATTTAAGATCTCTAGTACGGAGTGATAAATATATTCCATTTAACACACATGCAGTAAATATACAATTTTATTTTCCTCCATTAAAATCTTTCACTTTTTATTGTTGTTGGGTTGAGGTTTTTTGGGTGAGAGAAGTTAGAAAAAAATTACTCTGTACACACCATTTCCCGGGCAGTGGCTTCCCAGGGCTGGCCGCATCCAGGACCACGCTTCCCTGGGGGCAGATGGGAAGCTTATCTTTACCCCTGCCCCAGTGGGGTTATAGCTGTCCTGATCCCCATCTCTGGCCCCTTGTTCCTCCCTCTCCCGGTCATTACACAGTATAACTACCCCTCCCTTTCCATTTTATGAAAAGCAAACAATCCTGCATTCTAGGCATATCCCATTGTCTTAATACACCAAACCCGTACCTTGCTTTAAGTTATGATAAGAGACCAAATTTGATGGTCCTAGCTCTTACCGCTTAGGAGGAGTTCTTGAACAGACACTCTCTCACTTGCTCACATACAAACAAACTCTCTCAAAATATATAGTAGATTTAGCAGCATTATACTTTCAATTTAAGCAAATAAGAATGGCCATATTGGGGCAGATCAAAGGTCCATCTAGCTCAATAAGCTTTACAAACAAGAATCTTCATGATACTGCACTGAAATGTGATATCACAAATATTACCATTTTGAATGCAGCGAATATTCAATAGCTCACAGACACAGTATGTCAAAACAAGCCCCAGCAAAATACACTATTACATTTAATTTGTAAACATAATCCTATAATTTTAAAAAGTCTGCCTACAGTCAAATTTATATAAGACAATAGAACATAGAAAATGATGGTTAATATCACTTAAATGACCAAATACATGGAATCTTCCTCAAGAGGATTTCTCCAGGCATACATATAATACCACATCTGATCTGAGCCAATTATTTATGAACACAGTAGCCAAGGAAAAGTTGACAGAAGGAAAACTCAAGAATAGCAATGGCAACATGAGTGAAGGAAGTTTACAGCGATTGATTTTCTAGTCCACTAAAGCACAAACTTTATGTTTACAATAAAACAATGCATGCTTCTGTATCTACCTAGAACCATTTTCAAAGATTCAAAGCTCTGGACTCTGAATTACTTTCTTAGAGACCACATTAAAGAAGCTGAGATAGAATTCTAAGTCAATTTTTAAATGTATTTGCTATGAATTTTACTTTAATAACTACTCATATTTACATATTTGTACAAATATATTAAATTGTGTATATATAAATTCAGTGCATGTTTAAGTTAACTTTAATTCCACAAGAGCATTAAAGTATCTTAAAGAAAACTAGCATTTTTGCTATATTATCCAGTTCACTCAGACCTCAATTGTCACCGAAATGTGCACTTTTACACATATGCAGTGCTATTGTAGCCAAGTCAGTCCCAGAATATTAAGAGAAGAAAGATGGGTGAGAGACAGCAGATACTCTAAGAGTTACATGCACTAGAATTATGAACCGAATGGTCAGCCACACACCTCATTTGGAACCAGAAGCACACAATCAAAGCAACAGCAAAGACCAAAAAAAGCAAATATAAAACAAACACTTTGTCAAATGTAAACTAAAAAATTAACAGAAAGTTTATAAAATAGAGATTTGACAAGGTCATGAATTTGTTTCAGTGCTTGTTTCATTTAAGTTACCGATGGTTAAAAGTAGCATTCTTCTATACAGTAAAATCTGAAAGCTGTCAATGGTCACTTGTAAATTTTTGAAACAACCAACTCAGCATTTTGTAAGAGTTTATTCCTAAGGTATTCGTAACTCTGAGGTTCTATCATAGTATCTTGATTGGACCAACTTCAGTTGGCGAGAGAAACAAGCTTTTGACCTTACACAGAGCACTTCTCCAGGTCTTGGAAACTAAGTCAGATACGTCTCCACAGAAGAAAAAAAAAAAGCCCTATAGCTGCAGCTCCCAACCCTAGCCAGAGTCAGCTGGCACAGACAAGCCACAGATTCTCTCTGCTGTGTAGACAGTGACTCAGAGTGTCACTGCTAAATGCCAAGTGGCACAGACTGTTTAGCATAAGTATTTAACATATTTCAAGGGACCATTCAAGGTGAAGTTGCCCATTAGCCTCAGAGGGAGGAAAGGAATTATTTGGGGAAAGCAGCTGGGCCGCAGTTGTTAGGTTAAATATTGCTAAGTCTGTGGAAGTGTGAAGTGCTTCAAGACAGCTTATGTTCTAATACCCTAATACATTTGTTAATCTTTAAAGTGCCACTCACAGCCCTGTCCAAAGCCAGACTGGCATCTAGAAGCCAGAGCTGGGTAGAGCAGAGCAGCTGGTACATTGGCTGATGCCATGGTGTGGATGGCCACACAGTACTCCCCCATTTCCTTCTCCTGCTGCATTTGCTGGTATGCAATGCTGAGGCTGCTCCTTAGCTCTGCACCACCATTCAACTGCTTCCAGTCAGTAAAGCCACCCAGGCAGGGAGATGCTAGCTAAGCTGTTGGGGAGTAGGAATGTGATTAGTCAACTAATGACTCAACTAGTTGCTTCTTCCCTCCCAACACTGCTGCCTCTATCAGAGGGGGGAGGGGGCAGGAGCCAGTGCTGAGGGGAGCTGGCTTAAAAGCCAGTTCCTCTGAGCAACATCTCCATGGGGGACCAGGCTCTTAATACATTTAAAAGCACAAGCGCAGCGGGGGGGGGGGGGGGGGGGGGGGGGGGGAGAGGAGGACCGGATGCAAGCCAGCACAGCTGATTCCCGGTCCACCATGCTGTGATTCAGCCTTTTAAATGTATTAAAAACCTGGTGGCTCTTAATACATTTAAAAGACAGATCTGCCGAAGGGTTAGCTCCCGGAGGCAGGAGCTAACCCCACTGCGGCTCTGCAGCTTTCCCCCCTTATCAACTAATCGACTAGTCGATGAAAACTGCATCAACTAATCAATTAGCTGATTAAAGCCATTTAACATCCCTACTGGGGAGTAGTGACAACAGCATGCAAGGGTCCAGCAGCCCAGGCCAAATTAAGACAGTCCGGGCAGCTCTGGGAAGTCCTTCACAGGAACACGAGTTGGAGACTGCTCTCAGGCAGCTGAGCCTTCCTCCACCCCTCAGCTGCCAAAGTAATAGGACTTTAGACTGGGAGCAGCATAGGGTTTGACCATAGGCATAGGAATAGCCGAGGCGCCATGCCTAGCTCTCCCATTATTTTCTCATGACCTTCTGATTAGGGATTTGAAAGTGTAACCATGTACACGGTTAACGGATGAGGCTGGGCTCATCGGTTAACATGCAGAGTTACACATGGCCCTGCACTCTATGCTGCTGCCTCTAATACAGGCAGGAGCCGGAGTTGCAGAGTTGCCTGTCCCCCTGCACTGTATCAGAGGCAGCAGCGTAGCTGGGGGGTGACAGGTGGGAGCTGGTGCTCACAAGAAGCCCTCCCAACCCCTGCATGTAAACGCTGAAATTGTCAGCAGTTCCACATTTACTTGAATACATTTGTCTGGAAATGGGTGATAGGAAAGGGATCACGTGAGGATTACCTGTTGTGTTCCCTTCCTCTAGGGCATCTGGTATTGGCCACTGTCGGCAGACAGGATACTGGGCTAGATGGACCTGTGGTCTGACCCTGTATGGCCGTTCTTTTGACCTTATGTAATACATGCATTTTAACATCCCTACTTCTGAGTACTCAATTTTAATCTAAGTGGCCACTGATTTGGAGTGTCCCAGTTTTTTTGATGTCCACAAACATGAATTTTCAGGGATATTGATCACCCGTAATTGCTACTTTTAGAAGCTGCTAGTGTTCAGTGCAGTACTTCTGGAAATCAGGCATAAAGTGATCCTAGTCAGGCACTCAAAAATCACTGACCACTCATTCAAGTTTTGTTCTGAAATTCTGCCTCTGTTATTCCACCTGTAAAAGGGGAATAATGCTTGAAACTTCTGTCAAGGCTGATGACATCTAATGAAAAGTCCAATTTAAGTACAAGTAATAGCATTAGTATTGGGATATATACACCAAGTGGTTTGTTTCTTAATCACCTTCAAAGGTCCAAGGAAAAAATAATTTGCCTAGTACAGGTAATAGGTAACAGTTAAAATTTTTTCAAACATATCCACATTTTAGACTATGTCTTGAAAGACCTTCCCACAAACACTTGCCGTCCTACAGTCTCTTTTTGGATCGCTCACCTCCTATTCCCTGCAGCCCAGTTATATGAAGTAATATAAAGGCATTATAAAAGACACAGGATTAAAATAAATTTGCTTTAATTCAATAGGTGAGTACGCATGGTTTCTTCCTGTCTGCTGTTTAATTTTAAAATGTTTCTAGCTTTTATAGTTGGGAAGAGTGTTCTAAATATAGATATGATTTAGTGGTGCCATGCTGAGTTTACAAAAAGCTCCATTGCTTCAGCTGCTGCTCATAACCTTCCCAAGCACAATGAAATTTGGGAGATTCTGACTACTGTTGCTGATGCTGTATAGAACTCTGTGGGTAGCAGCAAAAATTGAGCTGCAAGGGAACAGTATTTGAAATGCTAGTTTCATACTTGTTAGTACCAATTCTTCCCCATACACCATTCTAATCTCTCCATGTCATTTTTTGGTCTTGAACCTGTCTGCTTGTTTGTTAGAGAACATCCACCCCACTTGGAAAACTGTTCATAAGGATATCCATTTTAGAAAAGTATGCTCCCAGAACACCTATAAAAAGAAGAGCAGCTATAGAGAGGGTCATCAGTGCTTGTTAATCTGTTAAAAACTGAGTAACTGTGTGAAGAACAATAATTCAGTCAAATGGATCCATGCTCCTTGACCACCTGCCCCACTTTTTAAATCTCCAATTTAAGGATGTTAAGAGAGAGGTACTTGACTAATCGTGTAGTTGATAAGGTTCTGCAGTTTAAATGTAGTAGGAGCTCGATGTGCAGGCAGCCTGACTCCTACTACATTTACATTGCAAAGGCGCAGCGGGGGTAGGTCCTACAGAGCCAGGAGCGCTGCGGCTCTGCATTTTAAATATAGTAAGAGCTGGCAACCTGGAGAGAGAAGCATGAAAAAGCACAGCGTCATCCTACCAGAGTAGGATGAGCATGGCAACCACCCAAGGCATAAAACTATAGAACACAAAAAATGGCAGAGTGCACAAATATGCCTGGTGTGCTGAAATGCCTTGTTATGCCTCAGAAGCTGTCCATAAATTTGTGTCCAGAAAAGTTATGAATTATCTGTACTCCAAGGGACTGAACTTCTGCCCCACCACAGAACCTAATACCATGCTAACATGTGGAGAACTAAGAATTTTGATGACACTCTACTCAGTTCATGACCCCACAGACAATTATAACACAAAAGAATCATGGGACAGGACACCACAGATGTAACCACACTCTTGATCATTACACTGATTGAATGGAAATCCTTAAACATCACAGCCACCACAATCTCCCACCTTCAAGAGGACAGCTACACAGTCTCTGAAAGCTTACTGCCAGAGAATGATCTAGCCAGCAGATAAAAGCAGATGCCACCAATGTCCACAATTATGATGACTAGAACAATTAAGTCAATTGACAACTCTCCAACACCACCCACTACAAAGAATTAAAGGTGACTTCATACCATAATTTACCCAGGAAATTAAGGATATTATCAAATTTTTTCCCCAAAGTCTACAAACTCATCTACCACAAACCAGCTCCAGAGATCTTTTACAAGATTCCTAAGTTACACAAACTAAGGAACCCAAGCAGACCCATCATATCTGACCATGGCACACTCTGAAGGAATATCAGGACTTTTAGGTTATGTCTATACAGGCGATTGAATGACAAAACGTTTGTCGTTCAGAGCTCTAAACCTTCTCCACACACCCCCACTTTCTCCCCTCCAAAAAAAAAAAAAAAAAAAAAACCACC
>JANRFK010006693.1:68155411-68168880 GCA_030068395.1 Apalone spinifera
CCACCTCACTGCTTACCCCTTTCTCCAGATCATTTATAAATTGAGCTGACTCCTTTAAATTATATAAATTATAAATTTATAAGCTTGTTCTCCTAAAGATCAGCAAAGAGTCAAGAGGCAGCTTTGCTGAAAGCCTACAGGTTGTAAGATGGATGTGAGAGATAATATGAAGGAACCCCAGTGCAGAAAACAATTACACAACCGGACATGTAAATCAAGTGCAACTGAAACCCAGAAGTTAATTTGCCCATAATCATGTGAATATATAGAAGCACAAAACATGATTAAAAAAACTAGACAGTGCCCCTTCCAGTGACCTGATGAAACCTCTTTCCATCTTGTTGTTACAGTAAATTAGATAGGGTTTACTTCCCAGTTCCAGGTTTACTTCCCAGATGTGGTATTGGTTTCAGTGAGCACTCACACATTGCTCATGCCAGAGCAGAAGACTCCAAACTAATGTGCTAGCATCACCTTGTGTATTTCTAAGTTATCTTTACACTGAGTAGAACCAGCCAGCTTCCAGCTCTTAGCAAATGAAAATCAAAGTCCAGTAAGGGTTTTATGATGGTTTGTCTATGACAAGAAGCTGCCTTTGCTGGAGTTTGCTGCAGAGGCTTGGCACCTTTTGCTGGCAAAGAGAAGACAAACTGCCAAAAGTAGAACTGCTCAACAGAAAGGCAACACACTGATTACACAAAGGAGTCAGCCTGAACTCATCTACCTTATTCTGTATTAGAGGCAGTAAAATGTCTGGTGATGGTCCTGTCTATTCCTTTACAGCAAATAAAACCCTGATGCTGTACATGAGAAAGTCACTCCAAAATATATCCACAGGACAAGGACTGGAGAGGCAGAGTGAGGCTATAAGACCTTCAGGACTAAGTCAGAATATGCTAGGAGTACTCTGTGATGGAGTGTACCAAACCTGCACTGAGCCACTGGGACCAAACCAATCACTGTGGGACAGGGAGGCCACGCCCCCTCACCCCTGTACATGCTCCAGGTGGAAAAGAGAGATAAAAGGATGTAGCCCATCTCTGTCTGGGCTGGCTGGGCAGGAGGAAGGATATGTGCTGCAGGCTCCTGCAGAGACACCAGTGGGAACTGTGGACCCAGGCTATGCTGTGGATGATCAGCCAACATGAAGACTGATTGGGATGTCAAGCAAGCATCTGCCATCTGAGGAGGTACCCAACATTACCCTTGCAGTAAGAAGTGACCCAGGGAATACATCAGAAGCTGATACTTGAAACTTGAACTGAGAATTTCCCAACTTCATAGGGCCCTGGACTGAACCTGGTAGACTGAGGTGGGCCCTGGTTTCCCTCCTCTCCCCCCTGCACTTGCCACTAGGCATGGCTAAAATCATAAACTAACTGTCTGCTTGGCCTTGTTTATTCTGCCCTGTCCAGAGGGTCAGAGACCCTTCACGGTTATTGCCTGCCCCAGTGAGGAGACTTAGGGGCCTAGACTAATTGCTTTGCTCTGTCCTGCCTAGGAGCTGCAGAGTGAGTTTACTCTGCCCTGCCAAGAAGATTAAAGCTCCCAATTCCCAGGAAGCTTGGGAGGCACAGACTGTTTGCTGGGCCACCTGAATCCCTCTTACGAGACTGCCTAATCCAGCAGGGAGCCCTGATGATTGTGTGATGGAGTGTATGAACCCCACACTGGGCCTATGGGGATGGCTGTACTGGACACGCAGAGACCCGTGATACACTCCTTCCCAACCAAACCCCCGTGACCCAAGATCATGTCACAACTAGAGGACACCTAAACAAGCAATGCCACAGCAGAAGACAGGAACACACTGCAGAGTAGGAGCAGGAGCACTGCAGAAGTTGCATAACAGAGCTCACATATCACAACTGTAAACAGAGGCTGCACTTACAGGTTATGTCTACATTGTGCTGCAGTGAAAACTATGGGGTATGAACTGCAGAGTGCACCAAAGTGTTGCACACTAAATGCCCCAAGTAGAAGCCGTTGGCATGAACTAACAGGCACAGCAGAATCCTATTAATTCAATATACAGTAAACTTCCAATAATCCGGCACCTTTAGGACCCAGGGGGTGCCAGAATATCAAATATGCCGGACTATCAGAAAGGGGGGCTATGAGGTCAGTTTCAGCAGCAGCTGAACCGGGGAAGCCGGGGGCAGAGCAGCTCCAATTGTCCGGCTGCTCGGAGCACTTCTGGGTTCCAGATGGTGCTGTACCATCAGGAGTGCCGGACCATTGGATGCCGGACCACTGGAGTTTTACTGTAATTGGAATCTGGGCCAGATCAGAGATCGACAAAAATTCAGATGACAATGGGAAAGTGTGAGGCTGCAGTGCCATCTAGCGGCCATAAGACAGATCGCCTGCTTCTAGACAGGCATATTGGTTCTTGTTAATATGGAGACCAGGATAAATCAATGGTTGGATTAACAAGGTTCTACTGTACCTAGTCACAGCAATGCAGTCCTCTAGTGAACAAAACTACCAATTCATACCAACAGCATCCACACAGGGCAGTTTGCATGGAACACTTAGTGGGCTCACAATTCACACTCCTACAGCCTATATTGTGGCACAGTGCAAACAAGCCCCTGATTTCACATGTTCCAGCTGGTGTGGTGCTCAGATTCAATATACTGCTGCAGCTGCCTCCAAACCCAGGATAGATCCCTGCACATATAGCAAATACATACAGAAAGACATGTGGAAACAGTGTGTCAAGGCACAGCAATAACCACTCTTCCAAGCCCTGTTGCTGCCCAGTGCATAAATATTGTCTGTAAAAATATCCCCTCTTCAAAAAGGAGGCCCTGCTGGGCTTGCTCAGCTGAAATTGGTTAATACTTGTAAGTCAAGGATAGGGAATGTAAATAATCTTACGACATGCCAGGAATCCCTTTCCACATGTCCGCTACAATGTTGACAATGGCTCCTCCATGCTCCCGCATCCAAGCATTGTACACTGTATGAGGGGAGGAAAATAACCTACTCAACATCTGCATCTTTTAAAATGATTTTTCCTAATGATTAGCACATGCAACTGGGAGCCAAGACTCCTGGGTCTAGTCCCAGCTCTGGCACAGACTTCCTGTTGGCCTTGGCACAAATCACCTTGCCTACCTAAACCTCAGTCCCCACTTTCTGAAAATGGGAATAACAGGTATGCGATGTAAAGCAATCCATTAGTGTTTGCAAAGAGCTTTGAGAACTTCTGATGGAAGGACGAGGATCTTGATTCCTACTAAACTACTCTGCATTCATAACGAATAACTTGCACTTTTCTATCCAAGGATCACAGTGCACAAACTTTAAATTTAGCCTCACATCCCTGCTGTGAAATAACTGTTACATCTATTTTACAAAAAGGGAAAGCAAGGTTAGAGAAGTTAAGTGGGCTGCCTAAATCCACACAGATCTATGACAAAACCAGAAATTAACTCTCTCGGGGCATGTCTACATAACCAGGCTGAAGCTGAAATAAGCTATGCAACTTGAGCCATGTCAATTGTGTAGCTTAAGTCAAAATAGCTTATTTTGGCTTTTGGCACTATCTGCACAGCAGGAAGTCCAAGAAAGAACACTCTTTCTCCAAATTCCCTTACTCCTCATAAAATGAAGATTACAAGAGTTGGAGTAAAAAGTCCACCAGCTCAATGTAGTATAGATGCAGACTACGTTACTTCGGAATAACGCTGCTGTGTAGACGTACCCTCAGATATGGCTTTAGCTACAAGACCACCCTTCCACTCTTTTCATAAGATATTTTATATATATCTCCATCTGTGTGCAGAAAAGGGAGTGGGGGGGACAACAGGCGGCCTTTTACAGTTATCGGCCTCCTAGTATTTCTTGCCACATCTGGTCCTCACCTGCCTTGCAGCAGTAAAAGGTCCCAGTAAGATTAGTTTCAATGACAGCATTCCAGCCCTTTGAACTGATGGCTTCAGCAGGACTGGGGAACTGGCCTCCTCCATTGTTCACCAGGAAATCGATCCTGCCATGCAAATCCAATGTAGATTTCACCAATGCTTCCACCTAATAAAAGCAATTTAAAAAAATGTGTAGGTTAATTGGGTAGCCTGTCTATCCTATTTCAGTAGCATGCATGCCCCATCTATAAAAAGAACGTGCCAATGCATTGACCAGCCTTCCACAAGTTCGTCCAGGCAAGTCTTGCAACTATACTCAGGCGGAGAGCTCAGTTTGACAGCTTCAGACAATGAAGACTAGCTCGAGTCATTATTTGGATGGGAGCTGTCCCAAGAATAATCCTGGTGCTGGACATGTCAGTACTGAAATACAGGGGAAACTGTGCAAGTGGAGGTTATGGGGTTTTTTTTAACAAAATGTAAAAGACAGACATGTAAACTCAAGGTAATTAAAAATCCTATGACACTTCCCCTGAGATCCCTTGGTCATTGTGAACCAAGGCTGCTCCAGCACCAGCCCCTGTTTGCAGCAGCCAGGGCTGGCCATAGACAAGGGCTGCGGAGCAGCCCCTGCCTGCAGCCAGCCCTAGCCGCCCCAAACAGGGGTTGCCTGGCAGCAACAGCCCCAGCTTTGCAGCAGCAGCCCCTGTCCTCCGCTGCTGCCTCTGATAAAGGCAGTGGGGGAGAGAGGGCAGGTGGTACTGAGAGACCGTGCTGGGGGGAACCGGCTTTTAAGCCGGCTTCCCCCTACCCCAGCCCGTTCCCCACTTGCTGCCTCTCAGAGACAGCAAGGGGAGGGTGCCGCAGAGAGCACGGGACGAGTGGGGCTGCTTGAGTCCCTATTCGCCCCATGCTCCCTACGGCACTTCTGATTCTGAAATATACAAGAACCCCAGGGGCTCTTATACATTTCAAAAGCAGACACGCCTGCAGAGGGAATCCGCGTGAGCGGGGACTAAAGCAGTCCCTGCTCGCGCTGTTTCCCGTTGTGCCTCTACCACCCCTGCCCCCCCCAGAGACAGTGCTGGGGGGGAACTGGCAAAGCCAGTCTCCCCCACTGGCTCTTACTTCCCCACCTTGATGCCTCTCTTTGACAGAGGGAGCAACGGGTGGGGGGGAAGAGACTAGTTGAGTCAACTATCCGATAAGTATTTGCTTATCAGATTGACTAGTCACATCCCTAGAGAGATCCAGTTGTCCTGGGAGACCCAACTTACCCTCGGCTTCACATTCATTCAAAAATTGGGAAGAATCTGTTTAATTATCATCACAGTAGATGCTGAGTGGAGTGTGCACATGGCAGTTTCAAAGGAAGGTGGTGCTGTGTAAGAGTAGGGTTGGAAACCAGGGACAGAAAACTTGCATAAGATGAGAGCTGCACTTTTATTTTGCACAATATTTGTGAGTGTAAGAGAGAGAGCCTGCATGATGGGTGTGAGGCTGAGGTGCAGAAACTTGCTCGGTTAGAAAATAGAAGCCACCAGGGCAATACCATCAAGGATGACTACTTCTCTTAAATTGAGTTTGCATTTGTGCCTTGTAGGACATGGCATGTTGGGCATTTTGTTCCTAGTTTGTTCTCCCATCCCCAGAAGTGAACTGTGCAGCTATGCTTATAACATCCAGATAAAAAAAAAAAAAGAGCAATTTTTCACATTCGGTGTACCTAGAAGCACTACAGTGGTACAGTTGCATTGATGCAGCTGCACCACTGTAGCATGTCTGGTGAAGATGCTTTATGCTGACAGGAGAGTGCTCTCTTGTCTACATAATTACTTCACCTTTGAAAAAGGCTGAAGCTATGTTGGCAGGAGAGTATCTTCCTATGACATAGCGCCAGTGTGAACAGCATTTAGGTCAGTGGCAGATTTAGAGTTAGTGGGGCCCTGTGCTTAGCTCCATTTTTGGCCCCCCCCAGCCAAGAAAAAAAACATTCACTTTTCCTGCCCTGTTTGATGTAATTGTGGATTGTTCTCCTTACCCACATCCAAATCCATTTTTGGATATTGCTCAGCTTTTGGCTTCAGTGATATCCTGCAGCAAGGAGTTCCACAGGTTAATTACATGTGGCATAGAGAACAAGCATCACAACTCAACTCTGCTTGTGGGCAGCAGCTACTCACTAGGTGCAGCACAACATTACAGAGGCTGGAGGACTCAAGAGGAGGGGGCAGTGCAGCCACACAGCCAGCTTCCAGACAGAAGCAGCTCTTTCCCACTTCAAAGTGTGGCTTTTTCACATGCAGGTTGTTCAGCATGTGAGCTCGCCATCCCCCGGCCGCCCTCCTCCCCTGCAGTGGGCAGCCATGGCTGGCCGCCACCCTCCCTTCCCCTGCTCCTCGGAAGCCTTCCAGCCCATGGTCGTGTGACTCGCCACCTGCTCCCGTCCCTCCTGAGGCTGTAGCCTGCAGATGAGCCTCTCTGCTCTCCTGTCCCCCTCCCACAGCCCTCTCTGCAGAGGGACTGGTGCTGAACTGCCCAGCCTTGGGGGCCCTCATGTTGTTGGGAAGCCCCATGCCAGGGCACTATATGTTTCATTGTAAATCTGCCTCTGATTTAGGTTGCTGTAACTTGCGTTGCTCAGGGGAGCGAGGACTTCTTCAGACCTTCCAACAACGTAAGTTACATCAACTTAAGCAGCGGTGTACACTTGCCATTAGTCCAAGATTCTGTTTTATCCCCTCAGCAGACATGCTGGAAATGCAGAGAGAAAAAAGGATCTGGTTTTGCACTGATTGTTTGAAGCCCTGTGTGTTCCCAGTCCCCTCTACAGAAGCCAGTGAAAATCACTGAGAGCTATACAGCTTTGCTATCGTTTCTTTTCCCAGGTGAATGTTTTTAAATAAGCTCTCCCCTGTGGGACTTTTGGGGATTTTTAACCAAAACAGATCACTCTAGTGTCTGCCGTCTCACCATTTTGTCAGAAAAATAAAAAATATAAATACGAGCTCTGTTTGCCATGTGCCAGCCTTTGCTGTTTGTCTCCAGCCCAGCTCAGCAGCTTCCATACTTTCAGACTAAGGCTGTCCTTTTAATAATTTACCAAATGAAAGCATTTTTATATCACCACAGGATTTCTTCTGGTTACAATAACCACAACCAATGCAGTGAGCGAAAGATTTATTAGCAGAACCAATTACAGCTCACAAGGGTGAAAATAAAGAAAGAGTTCTGTATTGATCCTGAATTTGAAACAGATTTTCAAAAACAGCCCAGCTAATTGAAACTTCCTCTTTGGAAGCAAAAGTCTAGATACAAAGTGAATTATCCATCACCTAAGTCAGGGAGCAGGCCAGAAGTGGCAGTGGGGGAGGACTGCTCCAGGGTAACCAGTTACCTCTTCACATCCCTAGTCATTAGAACCCAATTTGCTATTTTAGATGAAACAGCCCTTGATCCATGAAAATAGACCAGGGAAACCCCAAGTTCCTTTTCCCAGAAGTCTTAACACTATGGTGTCTAACACGCTAGCCACTAGCCACATGTGGCTATTTGGCTGGTTGGCAGATGCTAGTTGGCCAGGGCCTTAAAATAGATTTGCTATGTCTTTACAAAACATAGTATGTAAAACAACTAGAAACAAGACAATGAAGCAGCAGCATTAATTAAAAAAAAAAAGGAACTTGAAAGGTGTTACACTGTTTATGAAAGCTCTTCATCAGCAAGGATTATTTCCTGCATACTTGGTGAAGACATCTGAGCTGGAAAGCAAGAAGGCTCCCAAGTACACAGATTAAAAGAAACATCAAAACTTGCATTCATTAAGTTATTCCCTGATGTCTATCATAACCTGGCTCCTACAGCAAATGGCTTGCAGGCTGAAGAGAGCTCTGGCAGCCCAAATACAAGTGGTACATGTAGAGAGATGCATTTTCAAAAGCTTTGCATTATGCAGTTGCCAAGTAGGACAGACAAGACAGAGTGAATGCTGTGTGCTCTTTGGAGATTTAGAACAGCAAAATCAGAGATCTTTTGGCAATTCTGAAAGCAGTTTTATTCTCCTTAGGGTTCTTCTACTTAAGAATCACCACTCCAGTTTCTCTAAACGGGAGTTACAACTGAGATAAAATTCTTATGTGTCCTTGCGGAATATGTAGGATATTTTATGATATTGTTGATACCTATATTATAAACTGCAAGGAATCTGACCAGATATGCATTGTGAGGTGGCTGCAAAAATGTTATAAGTTGCCAAGTATGATAATCTTGTTTGTTTAAATCACCTTTGTATTCTGAACTACAGATATGCATATTTATATTTCCAAACTTGTGCTGTTTCTGTGTGCCACCCCAAGACAGACAAGTATCAGCACTGCCAAAACTGCTTGATAGCCCATCAAGGTTCATCAGTTGTACAATATATCCATTGAAAAAGCCAGGGACTATACATGACATGTCAGCAAGCCATGCAGCCACATGCCTATGGTCAAAGAACTCTACATCTCTTCCATGTGCTCTGAAGCTTGGGTTGGGACACAGGAAATATAAAAGCTATATGAATATGAAAGACAACTACATCATTTCCATTTATTCTTCACTCCTGCTTCTTACCTCTGGAGTAACTTTTCTACAAACCAAAGTTCTGAATAAAGGAGCAAATGACCCATTCAAGCTGTGGGCCTGCTAAACCCAGGGTTGTGAGTTCAATCCTTGTGGAGGCCGTTTAGGGATTTGGGGCAAAAATTTGTCAGGGGTAGTACTTGGTCCTGCTGTGAAGGCAGGGGACTGGACTTGATGACCTTCAAGGTCCCTTCCAGTTCTAGGAAATAGGCAATCTCCATTATTAAATTAAATTAAATTAAAAGCAACTTTTGAGCCACCAAACTCACCAATATTTCTAAGAACCCAATACATGGATTTCCTCTCTCTGTATGTATCAGAAGGCTTCATCATTTAACAACTCTCTCCTTGTTTTTCTTTACAATAAACCTTTAGTTTTAGAGATGAAAGGATAGGCAGGCAGTGTGGTATTTTGGGTAAGACCTAAATTGAATACTGACATGACAATGTGGCTGCTCCTTCAAGGTCAGAAAAGCATTTTATATAGTATGCAGAAGTTTAAAAAAAAAATTGATCATTGTACTAGACCAGTGGTGTCCAACATGCTAGTCACTAGCCACATGTGGCTATTTGGCCAGTTGAATGTAGCTAGTTCGCTATAGCAGTAGCCACTATAGCTTCAGAACTGATTGGACACCATGGTACCAGACCTATGTGCTGACTGGGAACCACAGAACTCGAATGCAATAAAAAAGGCTGTGGGTCAGAAATCCTGGTGGGGGTGAAATGAAAGATATTTTACTCCTTTCAAGGAGGTTAACCATTCAGCTGTGTGCATATACTGCCTGCCTCCTCTCTCCCCCATAGGCTGTGCTGGTTCTGCACAAGTAGCTAGCACAGCAGACTTGGGGAAGAGTCCCCAAAGACTACAAAAGCAGAAAAGGATCAAAAGCACCCAGCCAGGTTTACTGTCAAATGAAGTACAATAATAGTTGTGAGCAGAACCACTATGCATACGTACCCCCTGATAATGGACTCAGCTCAGTCAGTAACATGGGTCACTGCCCCAGGCCAGCCAAAAACAGTCCCTCCAAGACACATCTTTATACCCACGTACAAACAAGTTACACATCACTCCTGTCGTATCAGGGTGCCAACCTCTGACATTACTTAGATACCAACCAACACCATGCACCCGGTGGTTTGATCAAAACATCTTTGTCCATCATGCTGCCATTTTAAATCCTGTCCTGAACCTGGGTCGGTATGTCCTTGTTATCTGTGGGGAGTGTGTGGGCACCAACGTGCTTCTTAATGAGGTGTTGTTACCATCATCTGCAATGTGCTTTCAACCTGTGCCTAGTACCAAGTAGTGTTTTACACGAGCATCCCTTTTCATGCCAAATTCTGTGAGCAGGGGCCTGCCTCTTACTTACCAAGTCATTTTGCTTTATACTAGCAAAGACTTGACCATTGTGGGCCAGGCCTCAGACGAGGGTCTTGATACATGGGCTTATTACTGGGGCTATGGAATTTCTTTAACTTCTTGATAACCAGTGTAGGGGATCAGGAATACAGCACAAGACTGGTTGAAGAATCTAACTTCAGTGCTATCCACCAATTTTAGGAGAATCTACTCTCCCTCTCCTTTTTGAGGCCTGCCTTGATCTTGGCATTTTTAGTAAGATTTACACCTTGCTTGACTACCTATTTGCCTGGCTTCTGTTGCTGTTTGTATTTTTAAAGGCTTACTTTTCCAAGTATTTATTTAAAATATCACTAAGATGATGTTCTTATGTTCTTATGAGACTGCAGCCAAAAAAGACAGGTCTGTTTTTAATACTGTAATACAATTACAACTAGCAGACATACCTGGCATTGCCTGGATCCTTCAGGGCTGGGAGCTTGTGGTGGAGGGTGTGCGTGTGTGCAAGAGTGAGGATTGGCGTTAAAGAGGGGCCTTCTCTTTTCCCCCCATGATGTTTGGCACTGCGGCCAAGGGCTGGGTGGGGCTACTTTCCTGATCTCCTGGCAGGCAAGATGGCGAGGCCCAGCTCTGCTGGCCACTCTCTTGATGGTATAGCTTCCCCCATGGTCTCTCTGTAGTATAGCTCTCCCCTATGGGCTGGCTGCCCCCTAGTGCCCACTCTCAGTATCACATTCCTCCTCACTGTGGTCTTCCCTTTCCATGTTACAGAACACAATCCCATTCCTGGCACTTCCCAGGTTTTCGCCCAACCAAACCCTGACCTTGTTTTAAATTAGGTTTAGAGGAAGCTGCATAGCAAATTTGGTGGAGGTAGCTCTTACTGTTAAGAAGTTCTTGAATGGACTCACTCACATTTCTAATAGAGATGTAGCCATGTTAGTCTGATCTTGCTGAAACAAAAGAAAGGACTATGCAGCACTTTAAAGACTAACAAGATGGTTTATTAGGTGATGAGCTTTCGTGGGCCAGACCCACTTCCTCAGATCAAATTCTGGAAGTGAATTGGCATGACCATATATACCAAATTTCTAAGACATATATATGTAAAACTTTTTTGATGAACCTTTTGTCCCAATCCACAGGGCCACAACCTCTTCCAAACAATCCTCCATATTTGCACTGGATCCCTCCTCCAACAGCCCCACACCTCAGCCTCTATCCTTCTGTTAAAGGAAAGACAATTTCTCTCAGAACTTGAGAGGTTACTGATAAGCACCCCAAAAAACATTCACCTCACTTGCTACAAGGTGGCCAAATCCACCGCAATCACTGTTGGCCTGAGGAAGAGCCCTTTTAACCTTCACTCACACAAATAGGATTTTGAAACTGGAGCATCAGTTGCTCCAGTATCTAATTTTAGGAAAAAAAACTAAATGGTGATAATGTAGCAATCCTTGGATAGTCCAGAGGTAAAGAATGTTAAACACACATGCCTTAAATGGGAACCCACAAATGAAACAAACAGCACTAAAGTTAGTGAAGAAGAATTACAAGCGGCACCTAAAGAACATTAGATGAAAGTTGCATTTCCTTATTCAAGAATTTCATGAATATCAAACTTTTTTGCAATCAGACTATGTTAGGGAGGGAAGTATAATTTAATTCTACTGTCCACATTTCAAGGATGATGCTAAGCAGATAGAGAGGGTCCAGAGAAGAGCTACAAGAATGATTGGAGGACTGGAAAACATGCTATATAGTGCTAGATTTAAGCTCAATCTATTGAGCTCATCAAAAAGAAAGTTCAGGGTGATTTGATCCCAATCTATGAGAGCCTACATGGATAGAAGGTTTCTGAAAGAGGGTTCTTTAACATACAAAGTTATAATAAAAGCCAATTAATGTCTGGAAGTTGAAGCTAGCCACTCATACTAGAAATATAGCACGTTTAACAGAGAGCTATTAATCATTAAAGCCAAGCATTTTGAACGAGATTGATGCTTTTGAGAGATGCTCTAATTTGCCAGAAGTTACCAGACTTGATGTAAGAATTCTACCCAGCAACTCTGTCCATGTTATGCCAGAGTTCGGGCTAGAAGATCGCAAAAAATAAAGATGAAAACTATGACTATCTAATGGTCACTGCATATGGCTGCAAGTATGGTCTCCGGAAGTCTTTTCCTACCTCGATGGATTCACTATAGCATCTTGGATTAAAAAAATGCGGAAAATATAGTAAGAACACTATAACAGTGCTATTGCTATTTGTTTCTTCAAAAGTGATTTTAAAGGATGGGTGCCTAATGTTAGGTTCCTTTAAAAAAAATAAAAAAAAATAAAATCACATTTAGGCATCTAAGTGTCCTATTTACAGGGGGACATTAAATCACCTTTCAGTTGGCTGCAAAAGGTGAGATTCCTCCTAGGGGTGGTCACTACAGATGCTAATGTAGTCTTTGAAAGTGAAGGGATGCTCTACTTAATGTTTCAGTGCCTATTTGACTCTGGTATTTCCATTCCCTCTATTTCCATTCCCCTTGAAGCTTCAAATGATTACTTTGTCCTTTGCCATCCTAACTTATTAGGTAGCATTACTGATGCTGGCAGATACAGAGAAGAAATTCATAGGTAGGTGAATGAACACACTCTGGACAGCTCTTTAGGGCTCAATCTCTTCCAGTTGAAAGGCACCAAATACATTGTTATACATATCTTATGACATTATTGTCACTGTTCTGTGCAAGTGCACATTGTTTTATTATATTCTTTTAGGTATTTATGGTATTAAAATTGAACAGGTGGGTTTATAGTACATATTGCTATTGAAAGGTAGGTATATGCTCTTAATTTTGTTGTATTTTGAGGCTTCAAGTAGGTATGAAAGAATTAACCAGTTGAGTCAAGGACCACCACTATCAGGAAGTTTAGGTGTTTTTACAACCTCATTCAAGATTGTGTTAGAATAAAGATCAGACTCAATCATTACATTTTTTAATGTTTAATATTTGAAAGTGCAATAACAAGCAGGCAACTCAGACTTCATTCACCTGCCAGACTTCAGAGAGAGCTAGAGATTGGAACAGTTCATCTTCAGTCCTAAATTACCAAAGCAGTCTCCAATTTTAATTATATATTAAGGCTAGAATCCTAACAAGAGAATCAGATTATCTGACTCCCACTCCTCAGCAGCTGAGCAGGCTTTATATCATCCCAAATCTTCAATCACATCTGAATTCAAAAGAAGTTGGCAATCCAGGATTCAGCCAATTAGTTAATCAAGTCTGTGCCTATCACTGTCAGACTGAGCCTCATTATTTACAGGCATGAAGACCTGAAGCCATGAGAAGCATTTAGGATGTTCAGTAAGTTTTTGGTCACACAGAAGACCATGCAAATTACTAACATTTTCCTGCTTAAGAAAGGAAGTGAATCTCTTCTCACACAGCATTCCAATCCCCAGTCTAGGGCTGGGTACAGTAACACAGTGGTTCCCAACCTTTTTATATCATGGACCAGCAAACCCATTCACCAACTTTTGGTGGACCGGTAACATTTTATTTGAATATTTGCACATTCATTATGGTAATTAATGTTAAAAGGTCACGTTA